>DVQP01000716.1:0-19914 GCA_018231745.1 Danaus eresimus
CTTAGTTAAATCCTATAATTTGATTGTAAAATTAACCAGAAAAATATTGAGATTGCAAATTAATGTGAAATGTATTTAATAAAATATTAAAATAGTTGTTATCATTGTTTATAACAAACATATTATGAACACATATTTAGAAGAAGGATGTTATCATGATGTAGGGTGTTCTTGTATTTTGTTATTATAACAAAATACAAGAACAAAACGCTTTTATCGGAATCAAGATATCATTATAACGTCCACGTAAATGATAACAATAACAGGAACGTCCCAAGAGCGGTAACTAATTTATATATTAAATAATAAGTTTGTTATAATACCTGATTCATATCAAATCCCGGCATCGGCTCCACAACAGGGCAAGCTCCGAGGTGATAAGTATGAGACATAGCGCTCCCACATAGCGCGAGCAACATATATAATGATACGAGATACATTTTGAGTGTTTTTCTCTACACGTCCGACGCACGGGGAGGTCAAAGCACCACTGACGAGTT
Organism: Danaus eresimus; assembly: GCA_018231745.1. Classification (NCBI taxonomy): domain Eukaryota; kingdom Metazoa; phylum Arthropoda; class Insecta; order Lepidoptera; family Nymphalidae; genus Danaus; species Danaus eresimus. The sequence continues at coordinate 501 of DVQP01000716.1, forward strand.
AGACTGGATGCGACAACGTTTTATTCTTTTGTAAATAGTGAGCAAGTGTTCTAAGAAACGCCACAATCATTTCCATTAAAATTAAGAGAATCGGATTTCGCGCTACGTAGAAATATGCGTTTGGCTTCTTTAATAAGTAATCCTATTTCATTGTGACATAATCTTATCACAGAAATGTTTTTTCTAAGAAATAACCTTACCTAGCTGTCTGTCATGGCAAAAAATCTCATCCGAATTCCTTAAGGATAATAAAAATTAGGATATGTACGACCCTGATAAGTTAAACAACAATAAGGCGGTAGTAAAGTTTTGTCTGTTATTTAATTACCGAGTTGTAATTAGAGTCAAAGCCAATAATGAGATGCTCAGAATTTCCGGGTACAAAATTATATAACAGAGATTATACCTGTAGTTATTATATACTATATAAGTACTATTCTAATATTATAATTTGAAAATAAATAGAGTTTTAACACAAAGAAATTCAACTTGGGTCATTGAAAACAAATCTCGGTCGTGACTCGTGAGTCACACCGTAACAAAACTCGTTTTGTAGAACAAGCTGATATGAAGATGATTCATTAAAAATTATTCATAATTAAATAATTATATGAACATCACAAGAACAAAGATAGAATGATAAATAGTGTTTATATTGGAGGCGAAACATTACGAGTCGAAAGGACTTTTACCAGGAAAAAACAAAGGTGACATAAATTAAAAAAAAAAACGGATACATTAGCATTTTAATGGCCTCAACAGAATCTATAGAGTAATAAAATAAGAAGCAAATGTATGTCGAAATATTCATAAGAAAGCAGGTTTCGGATGGAGGATGAAGCCTCTGAGAATTCTTGGAAATTGTGTTCATTATAATTAGTGAAACACGGCAAGTCGGGAGCCAGTGAGTAGTTAATACAGAACAAATGACGCATGTCCTAAACGACAACATCCCGCAAACAATTGGTTCATTGACTACACTCGCTATTGACGTATAGAAGTCACTTAAATGTCTAATAGCAAGGCCTATTCAGACATCAAAACGACTAAGAACGACTCCGTCAATCCACATCCCACAATACTTAGAATGTGTCGCATTTAGTTCAGAACAAAAGTCACATGGTCTGCTGTAAAATGATGTCCGTCATGTAAAGTGTAAGGAAAGTTTATCGGTGTTGTAGATTTTGTATGAAGATATGGATTAAATATTTCCCTGTAGCAAGAAGTCATAATAGCATTTTCTTTATTGACATCTTCTAGTATAGGAGTTACAAAATGTCAGAAGGAATATACGGAATGTTTTATTTCTACATAACGAACGTTATAAATCATTTTGGTCTAAAAAATATTTTGTTTTACGACGCCATATTGTAGGAAGCATTGTGACGTCACAAACAGAATGTCAAAACATGAAGGAACTACTTGAAGGCTTGTAAGAAAACTCCGATGTACTATAATATATTTATTAAGAAATTACAAATTGTACAAAATGGCAAAATGAACAAACTATTTACATCAGTAACTAAGCACTAAATAATCTTTAATCATCATCTCTTGCATCGGCAGATACGTCTCAGAGCTCGCTTCACACCACCGTAATAGTGGATGACTTGTTCCTGAAAAATATACGTTGTATCCTAAGTCCCGCTATCTGTTTATTATTTGGAGATCATTGAACTCAAGCAAAACTCAAACGTGAAAACAAGTCATGTAATTAGTACATAGCCGTGGTTCCAAACATATTAAGTAAGATAAATCTCTTAAATACTTGAAAGTTCAAGATGGTTATTTCGTAAAGGTTAACAAATTTAAGCTAGTTTCTATTTAAAAAGGATGTGACAATCAATGTGGATCACTGGTTCAATAGACATGATTATATATATATATCAATGAAATTTTCTTTTATCTGAAAAGTTAGTAAAACATCACACATTAGTTTCTTTTTGTTGGGACGTCGCTATCTAGATTCGAGCATAATAAACTGCAGTGAATTAAGCCTAAAACAATATAAATGGATAGATAAGTTTTACGCACCTGCATGAGATTAAAACACATGGCAACGAGAGCCATCCCCAGCGTGAGGTACAGCGAGCAGACGATAAAGGAAGCTTCTATACGAGGAGTGTACACGCGCTCGCCCGGGACGAAGTCTCCGAAACCAATACTAGAGCCGTCAGGAGAATAGATATAGATACACTACAGTCATCTGAAGTATAGATATATTCAATAGGAACAGTATATAATTACTGTAGGATTAATAGTGTTTTTTTTATATCTTTCATATCATCTTATCTCATCTCATCTCATCTCATATCATCTCATCTCATCTCATCTCATACAATACAAAACCAAGTCTTTTTTAATACATAGACTTTTTCTTTCTTTCAAGTTCTTTTTTAATACATAGGTTTTTTAATACATAGACTGACTGAGGAGGAATGTTTGTATGTATGATAACATCCATTGAATAGTGGAAGAAAGCTGTTATTTTTGAGGTTTCTTATTAGTGATGTGGTAAATAATTACCTTTTTTTTTACTTACATTACAAACGAAGGCAGAACCCTACGAGATTGATAACAGTTGTGTCCTAAGTATTGTACGAATTGAAAAGGTCTCAAGGAAATTCCACGGTGGTATATGTCTATATTTTATGGATGTCCCACAAAAATACGACAAAGAATAGCTAATTTCGTACCGATTTCAAGTTTAAATAATTTTGTCAATTAATATGGATCACAGTCTTTCTGTATTGTATTTGGTATCAGCATTTATGTTCGCTGATTCTCCTAACAATATAATGTAAGCCGTTACTTCCTACCAATGAATCTTTCTTGGAAAGTATCATTTAAAATAAAAAATCATTGTTCTGTTACAAATATTCCACTTCTCCTGAAAATTTACGAAATTTTACCGAAATTATCTGATAGATGACATATTCTAAATACTCGTAGGTTAAACACATGCTAAGGAATCTCTCTTCGTATAAAATTAACAGTAACTTATAATGTTTGGAATTAACCTTAATAAATATATTTTATTATAAACACCTGCTGAGCGATATGAAGCAGAAGTAAGCTCCGTCCAGTTTGTCCCACTTCTCCCAGAGACCGAAGATCATCGAACCGAACATTATATACCTGGAACATTGTGAAAATAACTTTAATTACAATAAACTAGGACGTTTCTTATAGTAATTATAAAGACAGACATATTTCTCACGGATCTTAGTATATGGGTACTTTATACGTCTTCCGTTTTGCTATTACGTGATTGTCTAGGTGATGACGTGATGTCTTATCAAAGGCCAAAAAACTGGCAATTTTCAATACTAAGGTCAGTTAATAATTTTCTCCAAGCTGATTGATGAGACAACACGATCTAAGAAAATGATATTAAGTAATTTACCTTCAGCAATTATACGAACTTCCTATTTCTATCAGAGATGTGAAGACATTTCTCTTTTTGGTTGTCTTTGAAAGTTACAAAAATACTTTGATAGGAATTGTATTGTAGGCTTTGAAACTATAAAACTAACATACTATGTTCAGTGAAATGCATTAGAAGTTTAGCAGCTTGAGATATCTCAATGGGCATATAGAAGCGATTGTTTTTGAGTATAGCAACGCACCCGACCATGAATGAGACGCATACGCTGATAGGCACTGTGATGGTCTGCACGTCGAAGGTGACGTAGCTGAACTCGCTGCTGTCCAGCTCGAGGTGGCCGTGAGCGTTATCACCAGACTCACGAGCTCCGCGGAACTTTGGCGGCGGGAGTACTCCTCTCTCACCACTGACGGACAGAAAATGAAATAACAACTACTTTTCGAGGTGAAAGTACCTGATTGATTGATTGACTGATTGATTGACTGATTGATTGATTGATCGATCGATTGATTGATTGAATGATTGATTGATTGATATGTTAATGTTTATTGTTACTTCCTATAATATCCTGCGAAATGGCTGAAGCCAGCACTCAGTAGTAGTAGTACAGTAGTTTTCAAATACAGGTTGATACTTAAATGCTGCCATCACAAAATTGTATCGGTTCAGTATTATAATTAATTATAATCACTCATAAAAAATAATTGTATGGATTATAGTATAGTTAGTACGTCGCTCACATTACCACACGTCATTCCACTTAACCAGCTGCACCAAGTAATTCAAATCAAAGTAAAACTGATGCAGCATCCTGATCGATTCGGAAACTTGGTTTAAATAAACCTGTACCTAGTTTCATACAAATGTTCAACTTTAAAAGCTTTATGTTATCCCGGTAGCATAAAGCTCATCTGCTTCGATATCATATTAAGATGTCATTCGTATCCGCACTAAAGACGGTATAATATTTCTGCGACATTATTTTCCAACCGTATATATTATTTGTGATATTAAATATAATTGATATTGAAATTCTTTGCGATAACTCCTATCATTGATCTCGAGGTCATAATCTTCACCTGGCGTAGTAGCTGAGGGGGAGGTGAGGAATGGGATATTCGGTGATGACGTCAGAATCAGTGTTACCAACACCAGCCCCCCAAGCGACTGGCCGCTCGATACTCTCAGCGTCGCTTAACTCAAACTGAAATAAACATGGCGGTTAATATAAAAATGCGATGTGCAGTTTCCTAGACGATTTCTTTTGTATCATCTTAATTCGAGTGTACCTGTGGACGAATGTGGATGATTCTTCGCCTGGAGAAACCTGGGCATCCTCTACAGAGACACACCAACGCGTATATACACTTAAACCAGCTGGCCAACAGCTCACCTGGTGATAACGAAACAGCACATCATTGACCAGTAAAAAAACTAATTATTATAACAAGATATAACATTTTAAAACGTGTATGTATTAGTCTGGCAGCACTTGGGCTAGTTCAATATGGTTGCTATGTATGGCACATGATTTTACCGACGTTACTCAGATAGAGCAAGAATAACGGCATGCCCAGTAGAGCATACAGAATCGTCATGATCTTCCCCCAGCTGGTTCTAGGGCTGAGATGGCCGTAACCTGTGCAAAAAACAGAATGCTCCCAAAATACTCTTTGCTATAATACAGATGACTCTTTTAGTATATCTATTGTATAATTATATGTCAATTGTATAATGCATAAACGATTTTTGTAAAATTACTAGCATTTGGACGGAAAAAGTTGTATTCCATTAAATAGTTCCTCTTTAAAAATTCCAATTAGGATTGCTATTTTGGTGTGTTTATATCACCTATGGTCGTGATGACGGTCAAAGAGTATAAGAATGCTGATGAGAAGCTCCACTGTCGCGATGACCGCCCACCATCCCACCCGCCGCGAGCAGCGCGGACTATCGTCGCCTGGTAGCGTGTTAGCTCCTCATTGATGCTATAAATTATTGAACGTACAATGTCTTACAAAATGACAATTAATTAGAGTCTTTAATGGACTTCAGTCGACTTAAAACAGCTTCTTTAATATGGCTCTTATATATTGAGTCATGGAAGTTTGCGACAAAAGTAATCTTTTTATACTGGCTGGGCCGATTTTAATAATAATAAATATATGCATTTCTGTGTGGACAAAAATGGTTTAGATTCACGAACCATCGCTATAAAAGTCACTAAAAACGAGTAGGCTGCGACTAAGGTTCCAATATGCATTGGTTTAACAAATGATACATGTCAGTGATGTTTACACGGACGGAGTCGCGGGAAAACCATATATATATATATATTAATAAACGTACGTCAGTGGTAAATACGGATCACCTTTCTTTCAACGCCGTTTCATTAAACATGTTAAACGTGAGCGTCGCGTTCTGCCACAGATACTGAGCTGTTATGTCTCTTTCCCGCGTCATATTGTTCACTCTCTCCATCTCACTCGCACCTTCTATTGCCTGGAACATGAATGCACCTGAAAATAATAAAAGATAGATTTAAACGTGGAACGCTTAATTCACTATCCCAGTCGAGCAAGTTGGAATTACAATCTTGCTCGTTTATATTAAGGTTTAATTTCATTTATTCTACTTTAATTTTACATTAAATACTAATTCTACACTACTTTAAAGAAACAAACACAAGTATATAAAGAAAAAAAAATTAATTTTTATTAGCTATAGCTAGCGAATGGAATGATTCAAATTGATTAATTTTAATTTATATGTGATTTTTTTTTAATAAATAACGAATGAAATCTAATTGTTACTTGTAACTAAAGAAAAAAGCCGATTAATTAAAGATCTTTTATTAATATGAACGTTTTATTAAAAAAATAATAATTAAGAAATCTATTTACGGACATTACACATGTATTGCTACATAATGCATTTATATGCTATATAATTCGTTAATTAATTATACGAGATTTTATATATAATTATATATTTTTCTCATGACATGTGGTTCTTTGTATATTTAGAAAAAAATAAGACCTTAATCGTTTTGTATCTATTGGATTTTTTTTTATGACTTATATCAATAAATTATTTCCCTTAAGATCGGAATATGTCACTTAAAAAGAATTTCGTAACTGTTATTTGTAAACGTAATATGTTGTCCGATCTTCAAGCGATAAGTAGTGAACGGTAAAAAGCTATACCCACTGTATAAAGTCTGAAAAACTTAAAGCGGCTGTTCACGAAACTGACGTAATTGCTGCCAACTACGGATTGTTCTGCAAAACTAAAAAACGAAGCGAACACAGGAAACTGTACCAGCTATAGTGTAAGCCACGACAAGTACAACCACTCCAACGTTTGAGAACAGGAAGGCTAGCAGCGCCCTCAGGTAGTGACGCACTCGCGACCCCAGCCTGCGCTTGCGGCGTGGCATATTACGTCATCGTGTCTGCACTGCTCTCATCTGTAATGAACATAACAATATTAAGGACCTCCTCATCACTACGAAGAATACATTTCTCCTACAAACCCACACTCCCCAAATTGTTTCATCGGACTAAGGACGGAGTTAGTCCAATTGTAATCAATACATTTGTGTATATAGCAGTCGTTACTAACGTCAGTATATCAATTGGAATGAATGCTTTTATATTTTATGCAAAGTTGTTTTATATTTTATGCAAATCTATTTACTCGCAAACGGTGGAGACGCCACTGTCGTTTCACCTTGATGTGTACCTGGAAACAAAGATTAATGAATCCCACAGCTGGACACGGAGTGGTTGAAGCCGTAAGACCAATCCTAGACGAATCGGATTGTTATCAGATTCAAAATTTGACGTTTTGAATGGAACAGGTATTTACCGGACACTGATGTTTTGGTCACTATCTGTTTGATATTGGAGAGGCTTCCCAGTGCTGGACATACTTTTCCTTGCTTTCTTCCCTCCCAAGCAAGACAGTTTGCATTAAGCATTTCCCCACGCAAAAAAAAGATGTATCTATGTGACTCGACTTCTTCAAAACTGGTTGCGAAATATGAAGTCCAATTTTATTTAATTCTTCAACTTAAGTCTTGCCACATGCAGAGAATTAGAACATACAAAATTTTGCGGACATTTTTCTTTTTGTCTTGACATAATTATTACTTCATTAACAAATATAATACTTGTCTTTTATATTGTTCGTATAACTTTGATAATTTATTTGAATAATTCTAACTTAGTAATAATCTAAGTAGCAATGCAGGTTTAATAATAGATATTACGTTCGTCTAAGAAAAATGTATTTGAGAACGTACAGCAGAGGAGAAAAGCAAAAGCAGCACAAAATTTATTTTTACCCACCGTCTCATTAATAAGAAATATTTGTTTAATAAATTAACATTAGAGCGCTGTCTTGAGTTTAAAAAGAAAATATAAATTAATCATATTGATGTCTTTAAACAACTATTTACAATTAACAATGAATTATAACTTCCGTCCAACATAACCAGTTGCACGAGATATAAATTAAGATGATTCTGTTTATATTTATACCATGCTATATAAAATACACCAAAAGCTTTAAAGAAATGTACAGGCCCTAAGATCGGTTGGAAATAATATACTTTTGAACTACTTTTTGTCAGCGTCTTCGCTTGGACATAATTAAAAATCAGTATCTGCTTGCAAGAACGTAAAACATCCTAAATTATTTCCGTAGTTTGATGAAATCATTTCTACGAAAAATGTTTGGTTTCTTTGATTGATGATGACCAGCAATAATTCTAAATGCTATCCCGATTACTATACAGGGTTTTATTGTATTTAATGTTAACACAAAAGGACACTTGATAGGATTATCTTCTTTAATATATAATTCATAAATAAATTCCTTCAACGAATTTTTAAACTGCAGCTGTCGCGTAAAACAATCGCTCACACTTCTGTTTGGACATCAATCAAAAATAACAAATTAAACTTGATGTTGTTGAATCAAATATTTTAGGAACGAGGATTTATCTGTTCAAAAAATACTATCGTGTTTTGAAACCATCTTTTTGAGACTCAAATTTAAGTCCAGATTTAAATCATACTAACGGAGAAATTACGAAAGGAACAATGTTATTGAATACTTGAAAAATATTACTATTAATTTTCATTAATTTAGGCAAATGTTTTAGTCACAAATCAAAAGTAACTGCAGGTGTGGAATGCTTTACAGATTTTGGATGTTGGATATAAGGAAAACATATAGCTTTGAGTTAACGAAGACAGAAAAGTTGGTAACTGTAATTGAGGTGACTGAAAATACATTTAATCGGCAGCACGGCCTTGCCCAGAACCACATAATGTCCGGATAAATAAAACGGTCTACCAAATCAGCCCTGTATTGTTTATGAGAGGGAAAAACTACTCATTCATAAAAATAAATTAATTATTATTTATTAAACTCAAAGAAAAAATTGAAAGCTTTACTAATTTGAGCTTTATGTATGTAGTAATTAAACACATAATTGAATTATCGTCTTTTATACCATCAGGCGAAACCCGTGGTCAGAGACTATATTTGAAGCATTGTGAAATCATTAAAACCTATGAAGAATTATTATCTATGATACGTAAAAATGTTTTAACTTCAATTATAAACAATAAACAACTTCAGAAGAAATGCAAGCATTTCATGTAAATGTCAAAATGATCAACAAGGCGTCGTTGTCTGCTGTCACAGATTATCGTTAATTTTAATTTGTAATAAAATGAAGCAGCTTTGCTTCCATCAATTTAATACTGTCTTATAAATACACACTGAGCACAAATAATAATTAATCTTTTTAAACATTGTATGATGTATCGGTTAGGTTGTTTTTTTTTTAAATTTAAATAGTACAAAGTCAATGTTTAGAATGTAGGTCATATATAAAACTATATCCTCTAGGAAAGTGGTGTCAACGTATCAATAAAATGTTTATAGATCGTCGGTTCTATTTATTTTCCAGCGGGCGTATCCAGATCTTGTTATTTCACAATAAATTTTATTTCTGTTAGCAATGAAAATTTTTACGTTCATTAATAACATAGTTTGTATGAAAATTTAAATGTATTGGATTAAGGTAAATAAAAAGATGTTTACAATCGAAGCATAAGTGGCTTCTTACCTGTATGGTAAACCGATTTAACTAGACTAAATAGATTAACGGTAAGAATAGTATGGGCTACGGGTAGTAAAGATAATAAGTACTGCTTATGTCATAAGTACTGCTAATGTCATAAGTACTGCTTATGTCATAAGTACTGCTAATGTCATAAGTACTGCTAATGTCCATAAAGTCTGTCATTCGTAATCATTGGTAGGAGTTGTACAGCGTACCTTTGAAACCTATCGTCTTGAACAAATGATCTAATCTTGTATAGTTTTTATGTTAGCTGTAAAACTCTTAAATACTAATAAGTTTATTTCAAAGGCTTGTTGATATTGTGCTAAGATATTAGTTTTATTGCTTTCGCTGAGCTCTAAGCTTCTGTAGCCCTTAAGATAATTAAAACGTAATCTGTATGTCAGAGAAAATGACGAACTCATTTGAAATATTAGGTTTAGCATATCAATATCGGAGAGTAACTTTAATATAATAAAATAGCTCTAATTAATGGATAACAATATTTTGTTAATACATTGAGTAAACTCGAAAATTTTAAGTTATATTATTAACCACTTCCTATTATCAACTAATTCCAATCTCCTTTCATTTCTGCTTGTACAATTTTCCTAATATCTCCAATGAGTTTTTTTGTATAATACTTATTTTACTGTGACTTATTTATGTATAATTTTAAAAATTTGATATTGTGCTAAAGCTTTTTATTAGTTTTAATCACAATAGTTAAGAAACTAGCCTAAAATATACTCACTACAGAATCCAATGCTCCGTATATGAAGTGGAGCTCAAATAAAATTTATATGAACACTAACTTCCATAACAGAATTGCGTTAACAAATTTATGTCAATATGTTAAAAATCACACTGGCCAGATTTATTTCTGAGGTCTAAAACGCAAACATAGCTCTCTCCGTTGCGCTTGCGCAGACTGACTTACTACAAAGAGTCCACCGTTCTAAGAATATTGAACTCGCAGATGTGACACAGCACGCGTAATTTTAACTTTCCGGCAATCGTTTCACGTAAACACGCAAAACAAAAAGTCGTTTCTCACGGAAAAATGTTGGACCATATAAATGCAGTTAAAACGACAAATATTATCAATGGTATACACTTTGATATTTTTATAATGCTGAATTTTAATGTGATGCTGTCTTACAGACCTTAGTCTATAGAGGTTTCTGAATTTTAATCTGTGGCCATCTAATAATAGTCGACTGGCGACGGCAGTTTCGTATATTGTACACAACGGGAGTATTCCAGGAGTAAAATTACTGATTTGTGTTTCATTACGTTGAAAACTCATTAATCGAATTTTATCAATTTTTTATAACCTTTTGATAAATAAAAACCGTTTAAAAAAATTTCGGCTGCACAGATGGTGAATATAGGCGGAAATTACGACATTTCACGTTGAGGCCTGAAATTACGTTTAACTATTTTTTATTTTTATCTGTCATTCTAAATAGAAAACGTCAAACTACTACAGATATAATAATAGAAAATATTTCATGAAACTGAATAGCCAAAACTTTATTTTTTCTTTATCTAGACCCTTGTAATATTTTTATCAATTAAGAGAAATTAAGTGATAATATATTGTAATAATATGGACTACATCTTGTTGTATCTATACATTTTAACATTGGGCTACAAATTAATCGGAATTAATTACCGTATTTGTTCACACATACAATAGTTATAGCCGGGATATCACTACGATTGACACCTTTGACATTTGACAGCCTTGAAACTGATATAATAAAATTAAAATCAAAAATATATGAAAAATAATTTCATAGCAGTGAATTAATTTGAATTCCACGTTTAATTCAGACAAAAGACGTACCTCATGCTTCCAAACATCCAGTCACGTGAACATATGTTATATATTGAAAGGAAATTTGAAATCTCAAAAATAAAGCATTTTAATTTTAATTATCCTAACTACCTGCGTGCTATCATTATCTTGTTTTGTTGTGAAATATATTAAATCAATAAAAAAATATAATTTGAATTGTGTCCAGTAAAATTTTTTTATATTAAAAATTGATTAAGTTTGAAGAAATAGCGATAAAGTTCAATGAAATTTTTTTAGGTGATCAATCATAACTTTTTCTTATGCTATTTCACACTCACAGCGTAATAACATTATTTTAATTATAAGAATTTATAGAATCTATCCAAAGAGTATTTACGGGATTTTAAAAATATAACCTGCAATATTGATACATTTCAAACAATACCATATACGTATTTGTGGTGTTTTTTGTTTTATTTATTCATTTAATCAGGTCTTCACAAATTAATACATAATTAAATTACTATTCAGATATATATCTGATAAATAAAATAAAAAAAAACAATTTACTGTTGAATATTCAACACTAATTTAAAGTTAACGACACAACATGGACATGCCAATTGTCAAATTATATTGATTAAAATATACAACGATACGCATACGTTGTTACATTCATATGATATTTATATTTCTTTTGTTTTTGTAAATGTTTTTACGGCTCTGGATACAAGTCCTTTTGAGCCAACATATGATATAATGTTGGTGAAATTGCCAGAGCCATAACAAATGGGGTCTGCTAACCGTTACTGTGTAGTTTGGAATTTGACTGTTGACAACACGATGTACAGTGGATTTATTATAAGACTTGATATTTACCACGCTCGACTTCAGTGAATAGTGCATTCATATAATTTTGTATGTATCATAAATGTTTGTATGATAAATGTTAAAACCAAAAACCTAAATTTAGAAGTAATGCAATGAGGGTTATTTTTAAAACTACTTATTGCGTAATTATTATTCAAACAAAAAACAGTAAGATATACATTACTGTTTTTATAATATTCCAAAACATTAATTATCCGTTATCGGGCGAAAAAAACATAAACATATTTTTAATAACTTTACGTTTTTAAAAACAATAAATTGAAAGTGTATATTACATTTTGCTTTCGTATATTTTAAGTTCCATCTGATATTTAATAAAAGTTTTACATTATCACCAATAATTAAAAAAATATGTAGTTAAAATATTTTACATTTATCGATTATTAATCTCAAATTTAAGGTTTCTCAAAAGGAACCCCACTATTTGTGGCACTCTGTGATTATTTTATGTCAGGTTATTGTTTTTATTGTATACAAATATTAAAAAAATATTCACACAAAAATCTTTGTAATTTGTATCAACAAAATGACACAACAGAATATAATTTTTAATTAAAATCTTAATTTATACATCAAAATATATATATTTCTTGTCATTTTGTATGAAAGCATGTAACATAATCGCTTACTTTATTAGTTCTTTTTTGCTCGGGCGGACCTTTCGGTATTTAGAATTTCAATTAGTATAATGCAACTGTTAGATATTTGTTGAACCGAAAGTCACAACAACGAAATAAGTTTTACCATCCTTTGCATGTTTGGTTAGTAATAAGGACAAAAGCTAAATGCATAATCTGCTTGGTCGGTATCTTAAATTCTCTGAGGTAGTCGATAATTCAAATATTTAATATTATAAATTCAAAGTTTCTAAAGGAATTGCTAAATTATTTTTTATCACATGCCTGTTAAATTATATTTGAAAACAATTGCCCGCAGAGTTATCATTTTAAATACAACTTGATGTTGTACGATGGACATTGGTATTCAATAACTATAAAAAAAAAATTTACTTAAATATAAAATTTTCTTAGAGTTTATATATTATATAAGTACAGTTATTTGTGGCACTAAAACTATCAGATTCAACTTATTCAGTAGAATGCAAAATATATGAACAGATATCTATCTTATTGATGAAAATGGCTTATAATGAAGTTAAAAATGGAATAGTTCATTTAAAATTCTTTGTTGTTTAAAAAATTGCTTTGTTTGTTTACAATCTTCTATTGTAAGAACTTATCTCATATATATGTTTTACATAATAATAAAATAGTATTTTGTAAAATTCTGCTTCCAAACAGTCTCATTTGATGCAAGACACACCGTTATTGGTATTTCCTTTTAAATTCATATCATTTTTTAAGTATACCCTTTGAGGTTATAAAAGCATGGTACAATAAAAAATCAATATTTTTTTTTAATCTTAATTTATTATTTTTATTAAATTTGGCCTTTCTATTAATTGGCTGTTAACTATATGATGGAAGCAAAATTAAAGTTTACAGATAGTTATCTATTGCCAACTATTTCATAACACTGAAAATAATTGAGGTATAGAACAGAAAAATATCGAGCTATAGGTACTGAGCCATAGCCAATTATTCATTTTAGTTTGTTTAAAATCGAAAGACTTAGGAAAATTTTAATAAATAGATGTAAAAAATGCAAGTATGGGTTTTTGAGCATGGGACTAACAAACAGGTTCATTGACTCTGATAATCAACATTAAGAATAGAAATGTGTGTTGGTACTGAAGTTGTGAATATTTTTATTGGCAGGCAAGGTAGCTGGCACATGCCCAACACCAGTACCATCATCTAAAACTTAAGAGACATCTTGCTCCTATACACTGTTGAATACTACATTTGTGACAAAACTACAAGATATCATATCCTCGGCACATCCATAAGAACACTCAATAAAATAAGCATTCTAGGATGTTTTTTGTGTACTCAGATATGTCAGTTTATGATAAAAACTAACTACACACCCCCCTCTGATCTTCTCATAAACACAAAGTAATCAAAATATGGAGCTTAAAATGGGGAATTCATCAGTATATGTGAATTAAATCCCAAAAATCTATTGTCCAAGTTATTCTTAATAAGATCTCAGATTGTATTGAAAAATCCTTTAATTGTTTTTCATTTATCATCATCATCAATCATCATATACTTAAAATTATAAAAGCATTGATGTGTTATATTATAAAGTGAGGTTTTAGTTTGAAATGGATCTACAGCTTTTGAGCCTGCGAGTGTTATTAGTGTATGAGATGCAGAACTACAGATATTGAGTGTGGAAAGAAATATGAGAGGAAATCTCTCAGTATTCCATGGATTCACCGTGCGGGTGCCCGGTCCATTGAGTTAAAGAGAAAGGAGCTTCAACAGTGCCTGGGCCATGCAACCCGGTTGTAGGTTTAAGGGGCTAAAATTTAATAAACATCTTGAACTACAATGAAATGGGTTTTAGACATGAAGATATTTCTATTTAGACTCATTTTAAACTAGGATTTTTTCTCAAGTTTATCAACCGAAAATATAGTAAGGACTTCCCGAATGCAACATGTTGGTAACACACGAAATCTTTTTATGCGGAATTCTAATTTAGCAAATTTGAAAACTCTAGGTGGGCATCATTTAATGATTTCAAGAAACTCATATTATTGGGTTAATATATATCGAAAAGCATTTAACTTCTTAAATTCATCTTTCAATCATGTCATTTTGACAAAGTCTATGTCACCTGAGTCGCAAAAATAAAAATGAGTTTTGGTGAGATCACTTTTAATATTTTCTTACTTTCACAAGTGATGGCCATATTATGTAAAAATATTTTCTAATAAAAAAAAAAACGTTTTATAAAAAATATAAATTCAGGTCCTATATTTACTATTATCTCAAATTTATATATATACCTACGCTTAAGGGAAATGTTTATGCTACGATTATTAAAACTTATCACTACAAGCTTTTAAATTGCCACAAGTAATAATCACATACTTTAAATAGTATTCAATACAACAAATATATTGAGATACAAGTTATTGTCGTTTAAATATTACTATGCAGAGAATTGTAAGACCTTAAAAGTATATAATTTTAATATTTTACATATTATTATCAAACTTATATAGCTTTTGATAAATATTTACTAAACGTCCGCAGTAATTGTACCCGTTAATTTTAACAAATATTTAATTTTTATTTTTCCAGTAATCATAGTTATTTAGGACATAACTAATTAATTTTTAATAACTAAATAAGTCTTTATTCATTTGTAAGATTATAAGTGTAATAAGTATAGGCATTATACATGAAATTATTGGATAAAATTTACGGAAAACACTTAAAAAATCATATATATATGTTATAGTGAAATTTATAATATAATTCATGTTATAGTGAAATTTATAATATAATTACTAACTCTTCATGAAATTAAGAAATACAATTTTAACTAGGCTGTATGGTCAGGTTCCTTGCCTCGATATTCGGTTCTACGTTAAGAAAAAAAAACCTGATGTATGACGGCGGAGCTTCTATATGATTCTTTTACTTTGACACTTCGTTCAAAGTGATCGTCTTATTACGGCATTACACGTTTCGTGTCTCTACGACTTAAAAGTAAGTTTCATATTGTTAAATACTTGTTGTTTAATAATATTCAGTTAGTATTTCATGTATTCGTGGCAATTAAATATAAATATTATATCAATTTTATTAGATTCACTTGGATTATTTTCGGCGTGGTATTGATAAGTTAGTTGATGAAGTGAATAAATTCGCAATACTTTAATATTTTTATACTATACTGACACATTATGTTCTAAATGTGTTTCTTATTAATATTATCGTGTTTAGTTGTGCGGTTCATATATTTTTTTGTAACATAACCTAAATTACAACATTGTGGTTGTTGGATAAAATGTGCCAACCTATTGTGTCAAACGATAAGCTTTGTACGAGATATGATGATTTCAAATTACACCATCTTTCGACTGAATGTCAGTGCTGTTATAATTTTTACTGATGTTAAATTCGTCACGTGTTATTTTCTCCACGTGTTTATGCATGGTCAGTGATAAGTGTTGAATTTTCAGAATGCGTTACGTGGCCGCGTATTTGTTAGCTGTGCTCGGTGGAAAGGCTTCCCCAGCAGCCTCCGACCTCGAGAAGATCCTCAGTTCCGTCGGTATTGAAGCTGATTCTGAGAGACTGAAGAAAGTCATCGATGAACTCAGCGGCAAAACCGTCGAGGACCTGATCGCCCAAGGTACGTACATACTTTACTTATATTTGATATATATACGTCAATGATATCATTTTCACTAATAAACCATAATTTCCTAAATTTAATACTGCATGTCATAAGGCGATTGACACTCAGATAACCAAGCTAATTTTGGCGCCAGAATTGAGATATACTTTATACTGTTGTTAGTAATGGTCACACGTTTTTTTAAAACCATGTGGTTTGTGAAGTAATGTTTAATACATTAAACAACACAACAATGAATACTGTATTCATCGAAATCGTACAATACATACGGTTATAACATGTGATTGATATATATATGAAATATATATGTTCTGTAATTTAGGACACAGTTTATTAGTCATTTAAATAGCTTAAGAGACGCTATGCTTTTGTATATTACTTCCAAATACTTTTTTCTCTCCTAAAATGTTTGAAATTATGCTAATGAATATAGCATTCTATATGCCCAAATAGTTCCAAAATATGTATTTCATATTGGCTGTAATAAAAAGTATTTATAAGAAACATTGTTTTGGCCATTCTGTAGTAGAATCTGCTATACAGTCGACTTATAAGTATTAATATGACATGAGCTGAAGTGTCGTTAGTTGAATATAAAATTTTGCCATTTCTTGTCAATATAATGTCCTAAATATGAAACATTTTTTTATCAACTCGGGTGTGTTATAATAAGTTAACAATATTTTCAATAGAATTTAATTTTTTATTAAAATTAATGCATTCAAGGATATATTTTTTCTATGAATTTATTTGAGCTTCATGTTTTTTGCAGGTCGTGAGAAGCTGTCAGCTATGCCAGCTGGAGGTGCTGCACCAGCTGCTGCCGCTGCTGCTGCACCTGCCTCTGCTGCTGCTGAGGAGAAGAAGGGTCAGTTTTGTACACTATTACTATGGTTTAATGATTTATTTGCATTACTCTGTGATGATCATCAATTTACACCATCTTTCGACTGATAGACCGTGCTGTTTAATTTTATATCTGATATAATATTAAATACAGTTATTATATTTGTCTTATTCTTCTTTAACTCAAAACTATATTGTTTTTACAGAAGAGAAGGAGGCCAAGAAAGAAGAGTCTGAATCTGAAGATGAAGATATGGGCTTCGGTCTCTTTGACTAAACACAGGTGAGATTTCTGGTTAAATTATAAAAAATATTGCAGATAAGTCCAATAACATTGAATTTTATGAGTTGTTTGTTGCATAGGAAATATGATAATTTTTAATATTGTTACTTGACTCTTGTCCGTATAAGACTGTCCTACAAACAGCTATATAACTAACATTACTATAGTAAGTTTTTGAATATTGAGGTTCTTACTACAAGTCTTGCAGTTACCTCACTTAATTCTGTGTTTCTTACATCCTGTCAATAGTTTTTCGTTTGTATTACAGATGGCGTATAGCACGCGGTTTTATATTCCAATTTTTGGTTTAAGCGTAATGTGACGGCATGTTTGTTTCTGTGAAATAAACTTTCCAAGTAAACTGTTTTTTTTTTATTTGAACCTTAATTTGACCTACGAACTTTGAATCTCTTAATTAAACATACTATTTTCATAATAAGCTATTTCTAAAGACACAATATATACGTCAAATTTGTTATTCTTATTTGTTTGTCTGTTTGATAAGTGCTCATAAATTTAGTGTATTTTAGTCACCAATTTATGCAAAACCTTCATATCGCCAACTATTTTCCTTTGATTATTTTCAATCATTATACAGCTTGCAGCTGCAGTTTTTAATCTTGTTACCTACACGTGCCATAACCTGCTGTGCATTCTGCGAAGCTGTTTTTTATCTTGGATTTATTGATATCTAAAGCGAACTTTCATATGAAGTCACAACCAAGCGAATATTGCTTAAATTATATATATTTGTAAAATTCCATAAATATTACTATTGATGAAAATAATATTGTTTTCTTTTGCTAGTATTATTATAATTGTACACTAAGCTTTAGAACTTTGGGATATAGTGTAAAAAGCTAATTAATTTATATTGAGTTGAATTAAGAATATTTATAAATTTATAGTAATAAATATCTAAGTCTATCTTAAAATGATTCAATGAGCATATTAAAATGTTGGTCACATTAGGAAAGAATTCTTGGAAATAAGTCTAATTTATTAATTATGGCTAAGCTTCATAGAGACGACAGCATTTAAGTAGTTTATTTTGATACATATTTATTGCTTATTGCAAATAAAAAGCATTGCGAATATTACATGGATACATTAATTACAATAATGTAATGCATGGCTAGTAATGAATTTGCCCTCAGTGCCTCAGAAATATAGACTAAAGAATTATATCAATATATTAATAGACGAAATACTTGCACATGTGTTATTGCTCGTCGGTATTATATTTGCTTTCAAATTTAAAGATTATTTATAATAAAGCGAAATGCAGCTGCGAAAATTAATTACCCAGCACGTGTTTACTGACTACACGACATCGTAATACTTGTCTCAATAACCAGATCTGTGAATTTGGTGCAAATGAGTTACTTTCTATTCAATTTTGTTGCATTTAGTATGTTTGTTTACTATATTTATTATTAATATATAATGGTCTTAATTTATTTTTATAAACACTTTCAAGTTCATTTATAATAGTGTATAAATATTACACATCTACTACGGCGACTGAATGTTTTGTAATGCTTAAGCTATACTGACAGTAATATTTATGGCATTTATATTAATGATTTTCTATAATTAAGGCATTTCAGGCCCACTTTGTAATGAGATTTGGAGGTGAGTAGTGGATAATGCTAAGTTGAGCCCGGTGAGTTTATCCCAGGTTCAGTTTGTCAAGATATACATCAGGGAGTAGTTTCATGAGCTCGACGTCGCATATACCGTAGGGAGAACCGCGTTAATTAAACAGGCTTCAAA
>DVQP01000717.1:0-19911 GCA_018231745.1 Danaus eresimus
CAAAACTGTACTATTTAAACACTATAACGAATTCGATTAATGAAATAGTATTTACTTAATACAAACGGATTTGGTTCACCTCAGGTGGAAATAAATAAATAAAAGCTAATTATGATAATGCAAGCAGTGTAGACATGCGCTAGGTAGGTGCGCGCCCTTTGGGACTAGAAATCACGGGCTTGCAAGTATTCTGTTACGATGTCAGTATGGGGATGTTTCTTTTACAATTTCTTTTTATATTTTTCATATATTATATTTTTTATCTCTCATATTACGTTAGACTGAAATTGGTTTACATGTTTTAATTAAAAAACTTTATTCTTTCCAATCGTATATTTTATATGATCTTTTTGATATTATCAAATTTAAGTTATATAAATTTTACGTTTCTCAGTTCGTCCGACATTAAACGACTACGAAACTGACATCTTTTAGTCGACCTACATAACAATCAATTCAGTACAGGACGATGAACGTCCGCTATTTATATCTTTGTTTTGAAAACTTCCATAAAACGAACTATTAGGGTGCGTTCTTACCTAATGGAAACTTCTAAACAAAATACTTCTAATAATAATACAGGATTTATTGATACAAAAAGTTACTTTTCCTTGACATTCTCCCGCTAGGTCATGTATAATGAAAACACAGCCTTAGCGTTATAATTAGTACCAGTCTGGGCGCGGGTGGCGTGATTGCGACCCGTCCGCTGCACCTCAACGCCAAATAATACTTTTAACCTTTATTCTTATTTATGTTTACATTAAAACAATGCTATAACAAAGTTAGATAAAGTTATTTTAATAATCTGTTTAATAATCTGTTAGCATGAGGGCTTTTAATACACTTTTCAAGAAATAATTCTACAGATCAATTTATTATTGGAAAATACTTTTGTGTTTTTTTTATCACTTCAATTTCAATTTTTTCTTTTTTAATATTTACCACTAAATTAGTTATGTCAAGATTGATTTTTAACACAGAGCTTTAAAAGAAGGTTACTATAAGTTTAACGACGCCATTTGTGTATGTGGTTGGGTGTGTGTATGTGTGTGTGTGTGTGTGTGTATCTTTCTGTGGCTTCGTAGCTCTCAAACGGATTAACCGTTATCGATGCGAATTTCTTTATTTAAAACCAAATTTTACGCGGTTTTCCTTAGCGTCTTTGTTTGCTATCGTAGGCCTTAATAGCCTTACATCCTTCTAAAGCTCTTTTTGCAAGTAATAAAAGGCATTTTTGGCCTACGAAAACTCAATTTTTCTTTTTAATAGTATTGGTATAGTCGTTAAATTACAACGCGTTGGAGGTATCTTAAGAATTTTTTAAATTATGATTGTTATTTATTTTAGTTAATCGCAAACTTTACTGAATATAAACTTATTATACATCTTCAACAGTTTCTTTTTAATCAAACAAATGTTTTCATGAAAATACAAAACAGACATTTCTATGGTCCCTAAGTGAAGTATTGAATCTGAAAAAAATGTGATTTTTTTATTGTTGATTTCGACCTATTATTTATGTTTTTCTGAGCACATACCGTAGTAAAACTTGTGAACTATGATGTTAAAGCTTAATCAATATTTCCTTTAATATAATCTGTGATTGTTTTATTTATAATCTACATTAACTACTAAGTTCTACAGCCGGAAAGTTTAGTTTAGTAGCCTGAAAGATAATAACAAAAACGAATACCTAACCCCATACAGCCTAATTTTGCGTAACTTATAGAAATTTCCTTTTATATTAGTTAATATTTTCTCTATATACGTATTTTTATACTCTCCTTTTAATATACATGGTGTGTAGATATTTTTGACGTAAATGCATTTACTTAAAATAGTTTAATGTTTCGTTTTATCTTTAAAAATGAGCAAGTGGGTATTGTTAAGCAAGTTGAACTGTTTGGCATCTAGTGCGATAGGCCATCATAACTCCACTTCCAATGCCCCGCTCGGGACACATTTAGCACCAAAGCGCCACCACTACTTTGCCAATTCAATTTTCTTGCTGACCATATTACACTGTATACCTTATTACTCTATTTCATTCTGCGTATTTTTAGTTTTATGAATATCCATCTATAGGATGCACTTACATCCTAACAACAATTGGATTAAGTTAAAGCGATATAAAAACAACCATCTGGGTAGTAGTTCTAATTTTAATTACTGGTTATATAATACAATGTTGTTATTGAGGTTTGTTAAGCGGTTGTGTGACAAACGACCAAAGGCGACCTTAACTATAATTGGGGAGCAACCGAGAGTATAATATCTCCACTCCCATCACAGCCTAGATCGTTTCCCACAATACCTTGGAAACTTAAACTTTAATGGATTCTGAGGACTCTATACACAATAGTCCATGCGAAATATTAATTGGACCAAAATTTTTGAACAAAGCCATCACACCCAACAGGTTATTCTTATTTTTATTTAAAAGTGATTTTGTTCTTTAGATATACAAATATTTATCTCAATTCTATGACTTTGTGGTGGGTGAAATTCTATCTTAATGTCTATAATATATTCAAAGTGTTAACAAGAATAGGTAAATGTAGGACTGGTTATTATCAATTAAAAGTCGAACAAGTCGTCTGTTATTTCCATCAGGGAGTCTGCCGGGAGAGCGGGTTGTAGGGAGTGAGGTTCCCAGGAGAGCAGGCGGCATTGCCTGGGCCAGCTCCCGCGGGACGAGGCGTGGGCGGCGAGAACTTCACTCCGCAGGGAAAACCCCCCACATTGGGGGGGACCGTGATATTTTTAAACAATATCTCAGACGAAACTTCGTATACTATGTATGCTGGAGACTAATAAAATATACACATAGTCTCAGTGAGACTTTAATTTTACCGAAATGTTTATTATATACTGAAACGTGTATTGTGACCTAATTTTTTCACACTTTTCTTGTCTACTATAATAAAGTCGAATGACATTGATGACAGATATATGTATGTATACAATCAATAAACATTAAAAAATATATTTCCGACTCACTGTTTCATTCTGTTTTTGTGAATAGATATAAATATGATATTATTTTATAATTATATAACAAACAAAGTATAGTAGTTAAGTTACATAGACATGCACCACCAGCGCTTATGGTCGTGACAGTTAAATGGTGCCATAATCTGGTTGAAATTGCTATATTAACTCACACTTTCCGTTTTGCTTTCGTGACAAATGAAGTATATAGTATAGAATTAATTAACATTATACAAGCGATTTTTTGTTATCAATGTTATAAAAACACTAAAGAGGTTTTAGTTATTATATAAGATACTTGGTACCACTTCACTTTAAATAATTGAACCTTCTTGAAATGTTGACCCCTTTTATTTAATACAACATAAATGTGGGTAATTGTAAGAAACTACCCGTTTCAAATGTACTGTAATGTAAAAAGAAAAATATACATTTTTTTTTTGTTATTAATAGCAAATGTTTACTGTTAAAATACTATTAAAAGTATCTTCATGTAAGAAAGATTAGATAATATATTTAAAAAATGTGGATTTAATTCTCAAAAGAACCCGTTTTAATCAAAACTCAGTAAAAAAAATCAAAGTTTTTATAAAAAAAGTAATCCTCTTTTTGTTAATGGGCACTGTGTTACATATTTGACCTTTCATTCATATTACGCATACAAATAAGGTAGCTTTCAATTTGACTGAACGATTCGTGGTTAATGAATATAACATTAATACATCTTCGTAGATACCTACACCAGGCTCGTGTGGCGGCGTTTTTACCTGTTATGGATTTTTTTTTCCTGAAAACACGTGAGTGATTTATTGAAGTCGACTGGGAATAGGAAAAAATAATGCTTGGTACTGTTAACAGATTGCGTTAATATTTTCTCCTTTATATTTTCTTCGCAACATTACGAATATGAAAATGCGAATAGAAATTATTTATATAATTTTCATTTGGCTTTAAAATAAATACGAATACCCTGCTATACAAGTTAGAGTCGTATTAGTATCAAAGAGAAAAACTCAAACATGATACCACTTCAGTAAAGCGGCGTGCGGGGTTGTGATAACTAATTCGTTCATTAAAGTTTAAACGATTAGATGGTTCATCGCGTCCGAGGCTCGGAATCAACATAAAACTGTTATGATATGGCTTCGAATTTCCCATTGCGCAGGGCGGTGTGCGCCGCCCAGGGGAAATTTCGCGGCGACTCTCTGCGGGCCTCTACAAGTTTTATGGACAACCCCACGCCCGACGGCACCATCAACTTCTTATCGTTTCACATAACAAGTGTCGGTAAACAGCGAACATAATTACACTTCCACACCTTAAGATTTCCTTTTCTTATTCGAATTAAACACCCGCAATTCATTCATGCGATCTGTGAATTAGTTTTATTCTGAAATATCCAGTAATGTAATTAATAAATATATATTTTCCACCTTTATAAATAATATTAATATTATTTTTCGTCTTTATTTTACAAAATGTACGGACAGTTAAAAAACTTGACAAATAAATCCATACACCCGGACCTCCATCAAAAAGATTAAGTTTGTTAATGCTTGTTATTTATAAAAAAAACACGTCTACAAATTTATTCAATATTAAATGTATTAGTAAAAGTAGCTTTTGTCACCTCAGAATGCCATTATGATATAAATTTCTAAGATAACAATTTAGTTCTAACAAAACCTTTACCTTGAGCCCTATCCGTTTGTATAACAACATAAAAAACGAGCACAATTTTTTGGATATATTATATGATTACATTTTAATTAATAATTTTCATGATTAACACTTCTCGTATTGCGTACGTCCCTACTTAATCGTTGCGCGTCAAAGTTCTTATTATAAGTAAATTTAAATATTATACAACGAATTATATATATAATGATAATTAATAGCAAAAAATAAAATACCCTCCCTCCCCCCATCCCCATTAGATAGCCATTTCCTCGCAGAATTTAATGTAAACAATTCAAGATACGACACATTTTAACAGCAGGTCCGGGAGCAGAGAGGATTAACATTTTCAGTGGATATAAAATTTTAATTCGTTGACAAGTGGGACGCGTGCGAGCTGAAATTGACATATTATTGGACCCATGTGTACCAAGCACCAATGACGTTAAGTTTTAACAAATCACTGAAAATATTTACTTTATTAGCCAATCATTTTTCACTGTCGTCGTTCATCCCCACTTGCATAATTTAAAATTAACTATAATGTAACATGTAACAACAATAAGAAAACAGTTTACCTAAAAGGAATTCCACAGACATCAGTACATATTTCATTATAAGTAGGTCGATTACAGCTTTTACGTCAGAACTATAAAATGGCCGCCTTGTTAAAATCAAACACCGGCCTACACTAATCTAACAACTTTGCTATAACAGTTATATATAATAAATTAGTGCTGTTGAGAACCATGTAATGTTGTTAACTTAGGTTATCGATCTGGTGGATAGAGCTAGAGATAGTAATGCGTCCCGAGAGCACAGGCTGCGACTGCCACTCCAGGGACACCTAATGCAATACCTAGCCTTGAAGTAGTAGATATAACTGATTCCCCAGCCTATCACAGCTAAGACTTCACTGCACTGAACACTGGACGACATTTACAAGTTAATGTATAACATATTAAGAATGAACAAGAACACTAAGACGCTATATGACTATAAGCTGAAAGCACAATATGTCGCGTCTTAAGATAATAGTTCCCTTGGCACAGATATGTAAAAATGTTTGCAATTATCTCGACTGTGAACGGATATATAAATTATTACTTGTCATTATTTTTGGGTCAACGATTAGGTGCTAATTATTTAAAAAATCGAAAGTAATTTAATGAAAAGCTAAAAGATTATTTAAAGTATCTGAATTTAGTCACCTTATGTGTAACTGACCTCGTTATATATAATAATGATAATAATTTAAATATATGTATATTCCGTAGCTACTCTTCAAGTTAGTATATTTAGGCGAACATATATCTAGCGTTATGGGTAAATTAATCGAGCTTTAAGTGAAACACATATGCGGTTCTGCCGCGGCAGCTGATAAAATGGTGATATTAGGGCTCCGGCTATTGCAGCTCCGTCCATCACCCGACACTAGCGAACAGGATCATTTTTAACACTAGGCCTTCGGACTCTGTACACCTCGCACGTGGGCTTAAGTTTTAAATGAACCTTATTTTAATTTACGTTATATTTAGAAATAAATAAACAAATTTCTACATTAAAATGTAATTAAAAGGTGAGAAATTTTTTGATTTTATTTAATTGTATCGTTTCTGTGATTTTCTGGGCATCTTTTTAGTTTTTACCATCAGCCTCCTGGATGCTTACCTCAACTTTGTATCGCTACTCAACATACAGCGCGTCACCATATTTCAATCATAAATCTTCAGCAATTATTATGTTAACACATGTTATTGAAATTGAAACAGAAACCGCTTCGTATGTAATGTGAGGTAGACTTACATTAACTATGTTACTTACAAATCTTAAATGAATTAAATTTTTTTTTCAAACATTTAAAACTTAGTTTTATAGAAGTTCCTTAAAAATTTTAGCGACATTTAGTAGATGAGTGGCAGTAAGCAATAAACAAAAAATATATTTATTCGACTTATGCCACTATTGCGTAGTATAAAATCTTATACTTGAGTCGCGAACAGACAGTTAAGTTTTATTTATATGTTTATATTACAATCATCATCATCATTTCACCATCACGAACGATGTTATTAAACGAATGTACAAAATACATCAAGTTAAAACAAAACCGCATTCATATACGTTTTGTAATTTAGCTGATTGTATGTGCTCCTAATTTACACTAATTTATCCTAATATTATGATTATTACTGCTAGTTTTAAGAATATTGTTTTTCATTACAACTATTCTATCATAACTATTCATTTACGTAATGCGCGTAACTTAAGTTAATATCATTTTAACTTTATACAGTGACAAGTAATTCTTCGGTTGCGAATTACAATAGAAAATTTTATTTGTGATGGAATTAATTCTCTTCTATTAACTGAATGAAAAGCTGTTATGACAGTTACTTCACGACTATCTTTTGTGATAGAGTCGGACTTGACAGCGCTAACCGACCTACGGACAGTTGAATTACGGCGTTGGCTCTAACAACGGGAATTTATTAAACTACCGTCTCAATTTGTATAAAACAAATCCATTAGAATTACATGTAATAAAATAGTAATATCGATACTAATTTCTTACATTATAATTTTATTCTACTTAATTTGTTTATTTACAAATAAAAAGCTTGTATTACGTATAAAGTGCCGAACGGTTATTACGTTTATTACTGCGTTACTGTTTACTATATAGTAAAGTTGAAAATTGCTGTGATGAAATATAATAAAGCAACGTTGTTTAACTTACGTTTTAATGATCTAGGTTTTGCTTGTTTTCTTCTAGACATGATATGTTATACACATATTATTTACAAAATCACAACAAACTGTATAGCAGCTGTATTACAAAACATCGCGAAAAGTTTATCGGCTAAATTCTTTACGTATGACGATACTGAGAGCGGAGGCAGACGGGCGATTCACCCCGCATACAGAGCTTACTGGCGTTGGCGCCCAACAAGTGGCAATAACAATATTGTAGGAACTCTGCCGCGCAAACTCACATAAGACTTTGCTTTTTATTTATTTCTTGCACCCATCTGTTCGGAACTTTCTTAATGGAACTTATTGTTTTTAACACATCCGTAAATATTCGCTTCATCAAAGTTTATGTTTATATATGATGAAGTATTCGGCTTTAGTCTAGTGTTTCTTATTTATTCAAATCACAATAACAATTTGAGATAACACATGCTTATATCACATCATTTTATATATTTCAATTACTAGAAAGCATCGCTCAGTTAAATTGTAAATGTGACTTTCAATAAAAAATATATATTTTTAATAATAAAACTATATTTGCATACAATTTTTAATATTTTAGACTATTTTTACTTTCTTAATATTTTATTTATGAAAGAAATTGTACTTTTACTTTTCAATAGTTATACATTTCCAAGTCTTAGAATACTTTATTGATAAACAACATTAAATTGAGATGTCCAACCAAGCTTATTTCATTCTTTTCTGTCATAAAAAATATTAAATTAAATATATAAACTGATATTTAAGTGTATTTTTAATAGTATATAATCTTATATAAAGCAATTCAATTTATATAAGATTATCTTACACAAACCTTAAAGTAATCTAGAAAACAAAGAAGTTATTTAATTTTATTTGTAGTCATCCAACAACGTTTTGCATACAATTAAATACATTTTTTTGTATGTATTTATATGCGAATAACGAAACGCAAGTACGTCACTGCAGTATGACGTCTTGTAATGACGTTCGAGGTCAGCTGTTATTGCTAACTGGACTGTTGTCAGCTTGTCAATTTTTCAATGTCAAATTGATAGTAGGAAGTGATTTGAAAATTTAAATTCAATTAAAACCAAAATAATTTATAGAATGTGAATAAAACTTCCGTTTAATAACGATATATCAATTTAAAATTATGGCAGCTAATAATCTCCCATATGAGGTACGTGTTTTAAACAGCTCCTTGTTCTTTACAAAATATTCTTTGTTTGAATTTTTTGTTAGGTACTTATCTTTTTTCACGTGATCATATAATATCTTCTATATATTGAAGACGTAGTTTATTATCGTTTCTTTTGATTGACTTTATTTTCATAAGTATTATATTTAAATATCCAGTATAATATAAGCTTACATTTTTTACTTACAGGTCCTAGTTTATCTTTTTAAATATTTACCAAATTCTGACAGAAAAGCGGCAAGCGAAACTTGTCAATCTTGGTATCTTGCCGCTAATGATTACTACTTTTTAAAGAACAAAACTCTTGTATTTTATAGAACAGATTTGTTAAAAGAGGCTTCACCACTGCAAGTAATTGAAAATACAATAATACCATATTACAATTTTATATTCAATGAGGTAGAACTGTCCCATAAGACCAACTATTTTTGGGAAAAAATTGGGGAGAACATAAAAAGTTTAACTATAAGAAAATGTGATGTTCATGAAAAAACTATAGATTATATTTTAGAGAAATGCACAAGCATAGAAACATTGAACATACAATGCTGCAAGGAACTCTTTATGTCCGGATGCCTATTGGAGAAGACAAACGGTGTGATAGCCAATAGTTTTAAGAACTTGAAAAGTCTAAACTTGTCTGACAACAAATATATAACTGATGCATTATTCTATAGGTTTGTTAAATCTGCACCAGAGCTGGAACATCTATGTTTGTCATTGTGTCCCATACAATTCCATGCTGGATTTGTTAAGAAATTTTATTCGCAGACAAGTAATATATTTGAGAATCCATCAGAAAGTGTTTTCACTTTTCATTTTGTACAACAGTTTATATCATCAAGAGCAAATAAAATAAGAAAATTAGTCTTTTCTAATACCCTCATTGATGGAGCCGGTTTGAAGCAATTGTCTGAAATTCCTAATTTAATGCTAGAAAGTCTACAGTTAAATACTTGTGACCAACTGACAAATGCTGGAATTATTGCTTTGGCTACGCACCAACATTCTCTAAAGGAACTAGACATTGGTCTCTGCACCAGAGTGACCGACCAATCTTTGATGTACATTTGTAATCATCTTATTAATCTGGAATATCTTAACATACAGAGATGTAGAGCTGTAACGGATTTAGGTATTGCTGAATTAAATAAGCTCAAAAAACTGAAAAGGGTCAATATTTCTCAATGTGAACTTATCACAAAAGATGGCATAAAAGTTGG
Organism: Danaus eresimus; assembly: GCA_018231745.1. Classification (NCBI taxonomy): domain Eukaryota; kingdom Metazoa; phylum Arthropoda; class Insecta; order Lepidoptera; family Nymphalidae; genus Danaus; species Danaus eresimus. Next base: position 9,835 of record DVQP01000717.1, read on the forward strand.
ATTGTGTAGTGACGATGAAAATCTTATTATGGACGAGTTAGATATAAATTCATTAAACAATATAGAACAAACCGGTGTTATTATGATATCGGAGAAATTAATGAATCTGACATATCTAGATTTGAGCTTCTGTTTTAATGCTGTGACAGATACTACCATACAAGTGATATTTAAAAACCAAATAAAATTACATACATTAAAAATTAATTACTGTGATAAAGTGTCGGATGTTGGTCTCACTGGGATGGGGAAAGTGGAGTCAGAGGGTGACGATGAAGGTCCCGTTATGTCCAATTATGGTGAAACTAATTCACATAGCAGAATACACCTAGGCTCTAGGGCTGAGGAGGAAATCATTCGTGACGCACAGAGGAAGCGAGAGGTACAAAGAATGTGTGAAAAATTAACCATGGACTCTTATACTGGATATTCATTGGCTCGCATTAAATCTCTTAGGGAATTAAATATCAGTGGCTGTAATAGAATAACTGATGTCAGTTTGATATACGCTTTCGCCTTCAAAGAACTTCAGAGTTTGAATTTAAGCAGATGTCAACAAATTACTGTCGATGGAATAAAATATCTTGTTAGAAATTGTCCAAGCATTGAATATTTGAACCTAAATGATTGTTACAATTTAAAAGATGATGCTGTCATTGAAATTGTTAAAGGTTTGCCGAGATTACAATATCTGGAACTCAGAGTGAGTGAATTACTTTACATTATACATTCTTCATCATGTTCTATGGTTATATTATGATTTATGACAGAATTGTAAGACTTATTTTCATTACATATTGTACCTTATTGTTTCAGGGATGCAATCAACTATCCGATAAAACATTGGAAGCTATTCAGGAACATTGCAAGATACTTAAAGTATTAGATATTCAGGGTTGTCACAATATATCAACTGAGTTAGGATGTGCTATAGGTTCTTTGCCAACCCTACATACTGTATTAATGTCGAAACCAGGGCCTTATATAACTGATGGCGTTAAAAATAGAGCTCCCGCACCACCCTTATTACCATCTCTGTTGAGAAAATTAAGATTACATTAAGGCTATGATTATAGTTATGCTTGTATTTTAAATGTTTAGTTCCAATTTATGTTAAAGTAAAAGTTCTTTAATAACTTAACAGAAATTAATATATAAGTCTAAAAATAGTTGGGACCCTATTAAATCATTAACGTCTATAAAAAAAAATGTGAAAATAATTTAACATAAATAAAAAATAGTCTCTAGTCAAAAAATATGTATTCTATGAATTTTAGGTTTATTTTAAGAGTGCGTGTACAATAAGACGATAAGCTTTTATGAAATAAGGCAGGTCGATTGCATTGATTTTTTTTTCTAAATGAGATGGCAATTTAAACTCAGAACGTTTATTTTGAAATGACCTCTCAGTTTAATTATAATTTTTATCAAAAATGCCGGCCTATTCTAACCGCTAGTCGGCCTTCTGTTCACGCACTAAGTTATTGTTTTACGACTTAAATGCGTTGTATTTTTGTTGACTAAAATTTTATGAATGAAATTGTATTCATTGCATTCTTGTATGTTAATATTTATAACACGTTGTACAAATTTGTTTATTTATTTATTTTTTGATTTAATATTATTTCGTCAAAAGATCTTTGTTGTGTCAAGAACGTCTTATTTTAAAATTTTTAAATATAATTTGTTTTCTTTATATGTATCAACTACACCAGGATTCTAGATTGTAGCTGTGATAACACTACTTAAACAAATCTTAATGCTTTTATAAAAAATAATTTATTTCCGTTATTATTTCCTGTGGATGTTTGTTTTGGAATCTTTGGACTCTGTGCTAATAAGACCAAAAAATTAAGTGACCAGCCTAAAAAAACTTCAAACAAATTGACAATTGACAATTTGACTTTGTAGTTTTCTGTTAAAGATGTAGCTTTCAAAATAATTATTATGTAATATGTAAGTGGGAAACATGTTTTGCTGTATCGTAAATAGACGAAAAAAATATCTTTTTTCCGAGTTCACCTTGAGTACTCATGGACATTTTATTTATTAATAACTTACTTGTTCAATTCCATATATATTATCATAGTCAGAGCTGAATCGACAATACGTTGTCATACAAAAAGTATTACTATATATATATTGCGCAATAGGTGTTTTCTTTACAACAAATATGCTTATGGTGTGAACGCTGCCTGCACCATAATTGCCTATCGGATGTTTTAGGTTTCAATTAAAAACAAATATATTATGAGACGCCTGCTAATTATCCAATAGCAAAGTTTCTAATCGCCGTTATTACGCAGAATTTTCTAAGCTAGGAAACTTATATTCAGAGGTGTAAATAAAACAAGTATTTAGTTCATAAATTCTTTTAAAATCACTCATTTCGATAATCTGACCAAACACATTAATATTATATCTATTCATATTTTAACATTTGTTAATTATATTTAAAATCATGTTAAATATTATAACATGACATAAACCTATAGTAGTAGAAAAATATGAGCAAGGAATAATTGTTTAATTCGATAGTAAACTCGAAACAGAACTGTGGCATATGCGTCATTTTATTAATATAAAAATACTGATAAAGATTTTCTTTATAAAATTCACTTTACGTTGAATTAAATCCGAGGAGTGATCGGGAAAGGATATGTAATCATTTTTATCATATCAGTCTCGTTTCTGAACGTAAATTTCAAAATTGTTGTTAACAGGACTGTTTATTTACATCTTTCCTTTAGGGGGAAAGGTTACTAGCTATTCGCGGTCTTTCATATTGTACGAAAAACAAATGAAATGTAAATTTATTTTATCAAATAAATTTTGTGTTTACACTTATCTCGGTCGGACGGCGAAAAAATGTTGGAATAATTTTTAGTAGATATATAAAAACCCACATCACGTACCACGATAATGGGTTGAAGTTAAAAAAACATTTAGTTTTTAAATTAACCACCAAAAATTTATTTACTAACATATATTATACACCTTAATGTAAATAAAACTTACACATTAACAAATAACTCATACGTAATACGAAACAAAAAAGTTTTTTGTCACCAATATATTTTTTGTACAATATTTATATATAAAAAAATTTTCAACACGCACGAATAAAACAATCAGCAGTCGTACTGCGCTTAATATATAAACATTTTACAAAAGAAATGCTTTATGTCACAGAACGACATTTCACATTGTGATGTACAAACGAAGCAACTTATTATTACAAAAAATAAGCTAATATGTCGCACGTAATATTATAAACAATAAAAACTATTATTAACATTAAATACACGCACATTTACAAAAGCGCATTTTATAATATTTATATACATTCTCTATATTTTGTTCATCTTAACCTATCTCCTAGGTACAGTGCTAACCACAAGTCACTTGTATAAAAATATGAATCCTGTTAAGGCACCAAGCAGCACAGACTATATCTATATATATTTTTTGTCCAAAATATTACATTTTACATTATATTTTTAGGTACTTTATCGGTATATTTTCATTGTTTTGAGCCAACTTGGCATCTAAAACCAAAGAAAATTGTTTTAGTACCTCAATGTCAGTCATTAAAATCTATTTTCTCTCGTTTTCAGCTATAAATTTGGTGCTCTTTACATGTTATTGAGAGTTCTAAGTACATGCTCAGTTTTAACATGTTCCACGCAAATTTAAAAACGTATGCAAACATTTTTAACAATAAATGTAAAGCAGCTAGTAAATGCTTAAAAGAGTAATGTTAAATTATGTAAACAAAAACAAAAGATAAATCACATTGTTCCAATATAAAAAGAATACGGCATAATATATTGTCATTATTATAACAATTCCACGAAATGTTCAGTATGGCATTCATAGCGAGGATCCGATTGTCTATTAAAAAAAAAAACAACTCGATTCTTCGGCCCGCCAAATTTTGACATTGACATTAGTCGTGCACTGACAGTTAACAACCGCTAACTATAACTTCTCATGGTTATATTTCAAGGTCTCGTATATGATGGTGACTGCAGTTGTACTTGTGGTGTGTTCAAGGTCGAGCTGCTGGGACTCGGGATGCAGTCTTGAGAGTTCTCGCCCTCCAATTCCGGCATATTTATATCCTCAAAGTCTGGAATATTCTCTGTATACGATATTAACTGATTCCCTTCAGCTGAAAGTTACCCAAGAAAATATTCTGTTAGTTATCACCTGACGCTCATATTTAGCGACGATCTAGGGCATTCCCGGTATTGGAATGTTTTAACCTAAATGAAATTTTTTACGTTATCATAATATTTAGCTTTAAGACTACTATTATATACCGATGTGTCCCGATTTATTTTATAACAAGCGATCAAATCAAAAAGTGCTATCATGCAATGCAGCAACTAATTCTTCATAAGTCATATTATATTTTTAAAATATATTCTCAAAAATTAAATAAACACTTTAATCAGCAGATTATTTATAAAGTAAATTAACATTATAGAGTAAATTAAAATAGAGCTAAAAGCTATTTCATAGAACTAATCAACTGAATGCATACGAATCTCATAAAAATAATGTTTAAATATACTTAAATGGTAAAACGTGTACTTAATTAATATTTATTATATAACATAAAAGCTACATTGTAATATTTAAAAACAATAATATAGCCTGAACTACGTTTAAAAATAATAATTAAAAACAAATCCAAATATTACTAGATTTATATAAGAGGTCTATAATATGTAGTGGCGACACGATAAAACTAAACTTCCATAAAAAAATAAAATAAGGAAATAACAAGCCCCTTCCGTCCTACTAAATAAACATGTGACCATAGAACGAGTTCGCTTGGTCAACTAAAAACCGACAGTTCTATCGATCATTCCAAAAATTCGTACAAAACAAATAAATTCAAATGAAAAACTAACAAACTGTCCGTATCAAAACCGAAGTAACAAACTCAAACTACGAATCACTGGGTATCTAATTTACATGCGCATAACATAAAGCATATTTATTTCCTACGTTAAATACTATATAACATCAATACCGTCATCTTCGAATGGGCTCTGTGCGCGCGTGTCGTCACCGCTTACATTCGTTACCTCACCTTTCAGCTTCATAGCTTTAATTAAAACATTTGTATATAATATACGCATTTACATACTAATACTATACTAAATACGGAATCATATCCGCTCGTACACCCTAATGTAACCTAGCTATTATTATTTTACACCCATTACCAATGTCCACTTTCATTATTCCATACATTGTTGTGGTTACTTTGCTTGGGACGCATCGCTGCTACCGATCAGCCAATCAAAATCAATCATCGGATACTGTTTGGTTGTATCTACAATTAATATACAAGTAATGAAAACTCATCAGAGCATAGTTACATACATATATATTTTTATCAACCGAAGCCTCTCGGGAACCAGCTGTACTGAAATGGTTTTATATAACTAGCTAACTTTAAAATTTAAATAATTCTATTTATTTTTACTGTAATTTTTATAGATCAATCAATTACCACGTGGGTATCTCCGATGGTCTACAAGCCCCGTCCGCCTCCATATTCCTAGTATATAATTATATTGTTCCTAACTTACCGCCACTGCAGGTCTTAGCGCGATCATTCGACGGATTGTAAGAGAGTCCATAGAAAGGATCATCTGATCCGAAAAGCTGAAAACAGATTTTTTTCAAACTAAGAATTTGATTTTTATTTTATTTACGTAAATTTTTAGAAACAAAAGTCCCTTTCAAAGAAAGATAATAAGGATTAAATATTTTTCAGTTTAATTTTATTTATTACATTCTGTTTGGTATGGTGTGAAACTGTAGGTCTTATGCTTTCATCAATCTGAGGACAATACAGAAGTTAATTTTATACATCATTTTAACTATTCCTTCAATATTTATCTATTACATTTTGGTCATCGCAAACATATCACATAATACAAAAATAAATAATTATTTATTTATTTTGGTTCAGTATAGTCATATCTATAAAATGACGAAAGTGATACGAAACATCGTCCGGCATGATAATTATTGTAAAACAGCAAAACCCGTTGTTACGTAGTTAATGGCGAGTGTCTTGGAGACGGCTGGCGGCAGTCGGCACAAGGCCCCACACGCGTTCCCTACACGTTGGTTGCAACGTGATTTGACAGCGCTGCCAACCTAACGGCTGTAAACGTCAATGTACACGGCACAACGTCACTGATCTACACAAACACAAGTTTGAATGATCGCGCCATACCGTTTGTTGATAGTTGATACTCGTATATATAAATGGCTAACTCACCCCTAATAATGTATTTGTGTCCAAAGCGTAAGTATCACCTCTCAGCAGCTCTTTCAATGAATCCAAATCCGTTTGCATTGAATCCAAATGATCGTCGATATCGTTCCTGAAAATGACATTTTAATGTTTCTTTTCTTTTTGTCACCGCATATAATTATCCTACTTATGTAACCGTTCTCTGCCGGACATAATATTATGATTGAATCATATACCCTTAGCTCCTGAATTTTCAATGCATTGAAATCCTAAACAACAATATTGGGTATGCAAACTAGATTTATATATTTATGTCATTACCATAGAATAACCATATCAATCGAGGACGAACTTTATATGCATTTTATGAACTTTTTTCTTGAACAAGACAATTTTATATGACATAAGTATCGAATTTAAAAAGAAAATACTGATATTTATATATAAATATTAGTTATAATAAATATTATCATATTAGCATATATAAAAAAATATATATATTTTTTTATACACAAAATATATTAATATGCAGTTCTTTTACATTTTTGTCAGATTATAGAAGCAGCAATCTATAGATACTTATCAAAATGATGTAACTGAAACATAATATATACTGTGTTATAGACAACTACTTGATATTTATGTTTTGATTTGACTTCTCAATAAATATTTATAGCAGACTTCTTTCCTGTTAGATTTAAAAAAAAGCATCAATTGAACATACTTGTTGGAATTTGATCCAAAGAGGGAAGTTATATCTTCCCGATTTTGGCAGTTATCTCTCCTATACCTGAGTATTAAAACATAATATTGTATAATAGATTTTATAAATAATTTCTGGTCATAATAAATAGGTTGAAGTGTTATGATCTACTTGACTAGACACACGCAACATACTCACACTGTCTGCTGCCTGTTAATATTAGAGTTGTTAACGGTGGCAAGTGTCATATTGTTCCAATCAAAGTCATCCTGCAATTCAGTTTTGATGTCCGCTAGATTCAAGCTGCAGGTGTTGTTGGTTTCCTTCGACTTTTTCGCCTTTTTCCCACTCTTACAGTCCAATGGTTTCTCTATTTTAATATTTACACCACCTAACATCTTGTCTTTGGCTGAGGTGACCTGATCGCATACCAGATCCTGTAGAACTTCCTCAGTAGCCGCCACATCACTTACAGAGTCATCGCTAGCGAAAATCTCAGCTGGTAGCTTGAAATCCGCTGATGGGTTTATAGAGTTAAAGTTGCTTGTTGACATTACATTTTTGTTTGCTAAAATACTTCTACAGTTGCTTCGGGTCTTTGTCTTTGATGTGCCCGGTGATATTGTTATGTGGGCATTAACATTCTCAGCTGGCTGTTGACCTACTGGAGACACAGATGCCATTGTAGGGGATGGGGACGAAACTATAGGCTGGGTGTCGCGTTTCCATAAACCATTGGAATTGACTATGGGCAATGATAATCTTGAACGATCTATAGACATTAAATTCACAACTATTTTAGTAATTACTTTTTTTTATGATATTTGATTGTTTGTTTGATGGTTTTATGTATAAACAATTGTTAATATTTCGTCATGAGTGTTGAATATATTATTAGTTGAAATTTTATAAATATAAATAGTACATACCTGTTTCTAGATCTTCACCGTCTTCCATTGTAACATGATACCGAGAGGATGTTGTTGGATCAGAGTTATTGTGTGAGTTGGCAATAAGTGGGTTGTTTGCTAAATCAACCGACACAAAGTTATCGTCCAATGAATCCTGAGATACTTCATTGTGCAATATGTCATCATGTGCCAATTCATGTATAGTGGGCCCATCCTCCTGAAATATACAAATGTATGTCTAAATTGACCCCAATATGTTGTACACAAATAATTTTCCATATCATCAACATGGATTGAGATTTAAGAATTAATATGAATAATAAGAGTAAATAACACACCAAGTTTTCTTCACTTAAATCTTCCAATGCAATGTCCTTGTCAATTTTAATATTCTTAAGTCTGCCAGGGTATGAGCTATCACCGCAATTATGTGCTGCGTTATTAATCATCAATTGATATGGCCTCTTTACTCCAACATTGTTACCAGTAGAACTGGGAGCTCTTGACGGTTGGACCAACGACATCAGGAATTGTATGAGCTATAACGACATTTACTTTAATAACTTGTGTAACCTAAGACATATTTTGTATAACCAGACACTCACATTGTTAACAATTTGTTGTTGTTTAATATGCTTTTGACGCAGTATTGCTACTTCCCTCCATAGTGCTTCATTTTCTTGCTTCATTGCACTGAACTTAGCGTCCAGGCTCTCCTGTTTCCCTTTCATTTGCTTTACATCAGCTAGCACTTTGTTCATTATTTCTGGCTTCAAGAGAATTTTTTCACCACTTTCATTGCTTGCCACTATAGACTTTGGATTTGCAATTTTTCTTTTTATATGTTCCAGTAGATATGCATGTCCTCTCATAAAACAGGGATGTGAAAACTCAATTTCATCCTTTTCATATCTTAAACCTCCATTTTCTACTGAAGTTATTTTATGAAATCCATACATATTTAATTGCCTGATGAAACTAGCCATATTGTTGTGTTTATAATAAAGTGGTAACAGCTCCCTTGCAAAATCAGCTTGATTCTTTATAACAAATGTTTTTCCACCCTAAAATATTTAAACAAAAAGTCGTTTATTACTACACATTTCGGTATACATCCATAAAATAATCAATAAATGTTTTTATCTTAAGATTTTCCTTTAATAACTTTCTAAAAAAATAACAACATATGGCAAACTGTATCTATATATTTTTTTTCAATTTAAGGGAAAAAAAGTAGGCATATTGTTCAAAAGTATTTTGACAGCATTCCTATCCATCTGTTATTTAGTTTATATACATATAATTAATCAGAAATTAACATTTTATAAGTCATGCCTATAACTTTCTTTCTTAATCACAAAATTCAAAGTTTTGCATGTTAAATTGAATGATCATGAGTTCAATCACCGGCCATGAACAGAAATCAAAAGAAAGGACTCATATGCCCCAGCCTAATTATTAATTCAGAATCCCATTGATCTAAAATGTATTTCTATTGAGTGTTTGTTTATGAGAACCTTAGAAGTTTATCTCATATATGATAATAATTTGTATTTTACATTTCATAAGTGGTGTTATGGTGAAATAGTATAGCACTAACATAAGAGCTAATGGAAAAGTACCGGCCCACCTCCACAAAACAAAGAAATAAAATAAATAGAATTAGATCATTTAATAGTATGTTTTCAGTACAAAGTATTCAAGTGGTGAAAGTATGCGGCTCCACAGCAACTAACTACGGCACGAATCTAAGAGCATGGTACAAAACGTGACCTGTAACTATTTATTTATTCGGTGTTCAATGACGAACTGTCACCTACGTTTCATATAGTTTTTTAGGCAGTTAAAAGAAGAATATACATTGATATTCTGATATGGAAAACGAAATTCATTTCTCTTCTTAATAACATAGAGCTTAATTGTAATTTAAATAAGAAAACTCACGGGACTCCAAGATATTAAATGATTCGTTTCTGAATCATTTACTAATTTCCACAATTTTCCTAAAAAAGCGGGGACACTTGCCCCGATTTCCACAACTGAACGCATTCTGATATATTTTTAGTACGACTAAACTACACTAGGTATAAGAAAGCCTGTAATATTTTTGTTATTTGTGAAATACGTATCTATTCAAGAATCGCCATTTAATTTACTAACACATTTACAGTGAGCAC
>DVQP01000718.1:0-19907 GCA_018231745.1 Danaus eresimus
TTATATAATTCTAAATTAGATAACTTCATATGTATGGCTATGGTGAGACTGATCTATGTACAGATACTTTATTAAATTATACAAAAAATCGATACATGTTTTATTCTTTTGACAATACCGTCCGTATGGAGTGTGAATAATATTTATGTGTTTATTTTAAACTCCCACTGGCTTATATTTTCAATAAAATTCGTGTTTGATGCCAGGCTTCGGGTGATCTCTACTTTCTTTGTGATAAGTATATGAATTTCTGAAGAATTGCTACCATGTTAAATATTGAAACATTTATTCAACTGAACGGTCTGTGTATTAAAATATAAAATCAGTAAATAAGTCTGAAATTTTAGTAGACCATATCTCCTAAGAATGTTTGCCCGATCTATAGAAGTGTTAGATCCCTCGAGATCATTTCTATTTGAAAATCAGTAAATTTGTCTTTTAATTCCTTATTTAAATTTCGCAGACTTAATGAAAAATATTTCTTTCTATTTAAACAGGACCTAACTAATCACGTTTAGCCTAATCTCATAGATCTGTTATAACTACTGAAGTCTAAAGACTTCCTCTAAAAAGGCACGTTGAATGTTCGTTCATCGTAATGACTCTATGGTTCATGTGATTATTAAACGTTATAAAGAATATTTGTAACATAAATGATTATTTTAAATATCATAAAATTCAATAAAGTCGGACTAAATCGCGGGCAACGGGTATTTAATATTGATCAGATACAAATAATCTGCCAACACATTCTAGTACAGAAACGAAAACAATGTGATTATAATATTCTCATGTATAAAATATAAGAGTGCTTGTCAGTTTTGAATATGAAGCCTTAAAATTAAAATTAATAATGAATTAAATAATAATATTAAATGTAATACATAATTACACATCAAAGTAAATTAATTATGTCGGTTTCCATTTATTTTACTTCTGAATAGTCTCCTACATAATCTTCTAACATTTTCACAAAAATTTTATATATTATATTATAATATAAAGACAAAAATTTTCAAAGTTTTATAGTGTAATGTCATTTTTTACATTCCGTTAATAGATATCACTTCAAAGACTTCGGAACGAAACCGCGTGAGCGAGTATTGTTCTTTGATTTAAAATAAAAAATGAAAAAAAATAATCATGTATTTGTATAGTCAAAGTTAATAGCACGAAATGCAGTTAGTTTGCTTGTTATAATTACCAGACAGTTACTCTGTAAGGGCCGTTCGTCTATCGTGATTGAATTGAAGCAACGCTAAAAGCTATTACAGAATTAATAACTGACAAAGTGGAACCCGTCACAGTTTGTCCGTAGCATATACACGTATGTTAATATGTACACATATATAATTTAAATTTATGCATATAAACTATTATCGTTGCATACTAAAGTGAAATTAACATGCTTCTTATGTCATTATATTAGAATTAGATAGCTTGAAGTATTTTTAATTAGTTTTATATTACGTATAACAAATTAAAAAAAAACTCACATACGTAATCATAATACTGAAAAATTAATCCGTATTTCACCTTAAAGTTATACGAAGAGAAAAGTATTGTTATGCCACAGCATAACATGTATTCCCAGAACCGTGATTCGAAAAGGTTTTCGTTTAAAATTTTATATTAATTTACTCGACGCGGCTAAACGGTTTATGGCAGTTATTTTAAACTTTGCATAGTGTTGTCAACGTACATATATAAAGTTAAAATTTTATACGAATTTTCGTGTCGCTCCACATGACATAATCAAGTTTTAATATATTAATATATGAGTGGGTTGTATCCATGAAGTTGATACACTTTGAGTGGATTTAACGCTATGTTCGCCTCCTCAGACTCCGCCCGAGGCGCCTGAGCATTATCTTATAAAATGATTGTAAGAAGCGCTAAGAATGAAAAGTAGAGAAAGATATAATTAACTCGAAGGGGCTAGCAATTTTATAAATCACATTAATGTAATAACTGCTTTATTTAATTTTCAAGTTAAAAATGGAGATTTAAAGAACAACATTCTTAAGAGGAACTCATTTCCGAGTGTATTATATTTAATACTGCAATAAGTTTACCGCTCAAAGAAACTTCTAGAGCACTTAAACAATTATAAAAACGGCGATTTTAAATACTATTATAATGAAGATGTGATGGGTATTATATTTAACTTAGAATATATACATATTTAAATAATAACTTTTTTTTATATATTTTTTTTAAATAGCCTGAGAATTAATAACTGAAAAATAAACAATGGATTTAATAACAAATTTTATAACGTGGGTATTGCTTGCAAACAAATTAATGTTGTTTTTGTTTCCAACGTTTACCTGATTATAAATAAATCGAAGAAAGGTTGAAAAGACCGATCTTCGTGATAAAAATAATAATCCTGATGTGAATTTTCGTATGTTCGTTGTACATCAAAAGCTGCTTAGCGGAATTTACAGTAATGTAGTTTAGGTATCAGGCTATGCTGTATGCCGCGTTTCCTTGTAGTTTCCGAGGGATCACGGCCTTACGGACGTATTGACTTATCACAAGACGTTTATTTTACATGCCGCTGCCGCCTAGTTATCATATCAATTTTAACAAACTATAACGCGTCCCTCTGACTCCGATTCCCAAATTCAAGTGGATTGAACCGTTGGTAAAAACTATTAACTATATAATATAAAGTATTTAAAATACCCTCTAATTAAAATAGACAGGAGGTATGATAAGCTATTTACTGGGAATGAATTGATTATATTATGTATAAGAAAATGTACGATTAAAACAAAACCAAGGTAAAACAATTATTCACTTGAGTACCCTATCTGTTATATAGTAAATATTATATTATATAATGTGAGTTTTTCTCTTTAATATTTCTAAACGATTGAACCAGATAATCAATTTGTCGAGTTTATATGTATGTCGTAGTTCGCCTGATTTTAGATTTCCGCCTCAATGAACAAACTCACCCGCCGTCTAATAACAAGGATGCACAGTACAAAAGAATCATTGCAAGGTTAACTTAGCCAAGATCTGATATTACGTAAAAATTCATATTTATCATTTCAACTATGGCATTATGATATTAAAGATATTTTACTTTTCACAATTCAGAAGTTGATCGATTTTCGTTTTTTAATAAATGAATCTTAATAATGATCACAATCGTTTAAGGCTCATGATATTGAAAATTTAATTCATAATAGTCAAACAATGTCGCAAGTCCGCGTGAATATTCAATATAAACGTAATAATTATATTGCAATTAGGCTCAAATAACCACCGCATATAAGGCTATAATTTAAAACATAAATCCTTTTACTATATAACCAAAATTACACATACCTTAAAGCAGGTTCCACATAATAATTTATTTATCAGTACATCCGTCATTTATGTTATATGCTTGGTATGGTATATAATACGGTTGAGAAGATTATACTATGTAACTGGTACATATGTTCGAAGTGATATTCCGTAGTGGTCGGATTCATACACATACTAATATATTATATTGATAAGTGAGTGGGAATGATAACATCAATCGATCAAAACGTACAAGGTTGTTGATAATATTAATACAATCAGTGTATGGGTGTAACTATGGAATGTTTGGTTACTTAAAAAATCATAAGACGTATAACGTACGGTCAGAGCTGATCAATCTCTCCACAGACTATAATTAACGGAGCAAATGCTATCCTCGACCACGGACGGACCTTGAACAGATATTTCCATCGCTAACATTCTTCATACAGAGCGATAACACCACGAAAAATCTCATGACATCTATGAAACTTATTGTACGGTTTTGTTGTTCTTTTAACTATAGCTTGATTTTTCATAATTTAGAATATTGATATATATATATACAAATTTCTATACGAGAGGACATATTATATTGATATAACAAATCACACCATTTGTTTACCGAAAAATCTAAAATGAACAAACGCATCGACGTTTTAGAGACGCGGACAATAATAAACAATATAGATTCGAGTAGCAACGACTTTTATTTTTTCTTAAGCGTTAAAGAACACGACTCTTTATAGCCTCTATAAAAACGTATACTTAAATTTTGATACATTTTATAAAGTTTGCAACTGGAACGGTAATTCATTTATAATGCTAGCAAACAGCGAATCGCGCCAAGTTCAACCGGCGCATATGGAATGAAATACACTATGACGGTTGAAGTTCACCTGCCGCTGACGGTTGCCCTTGAGGAGACGAGCGTGGAAGGATCCCGGCGTGTCGATGGTATGTTGCCGGGAGAGGACCGAGTGTGAGCCGCTCACGGAGCTCTGCCTGAACCATGGCAACGATATCTTCCTTCGACTTTTAGTCTGTTTTGTTTGTATGTTACCGGCGGGTACAGTCGTGTGAGGAGGAGGGGTGGTCGACATACTAATGTTTTTATTCGTGTGTACGTGTGTGCAGGGGGGTGCCGCGGGCGCGGGCCGCCTAGCTAGCTCCCGGTCGTGCGGTCCGACGCGCGGCGTTGTCGCCACTGCCGCGCGTTTCTTTGAACGGCTATCTTGTACCCTCGCCTGTTACACTACGCAGCCTCCGTATCGAGCCACATTTCCTAAATCATATTATTTAAAACCGCCGTGGTAGTCGTCTAATCCGCTCTTATTAGAAAGTTTCTGTTTTTTAACGAGACTCGACTTCTTTTCTTTGTGCCTGATCCAGTATGATTATCTTGTGTCTCTCACTCACAGCACCTTTTCAATGTCACTCGTATGTAATCTTTGTGTGTTTTATTTATATTCGCTACATTCGAGACATGTCAAAGCGAGTTAACCGAGAGTTCCTTGTCGTTTAGATAAACGGATCCACTGCAGTGCGGGTTACTTGGTTATGTAATTTACGTCACTTAACGATATCGCTCGAAACAGTTCAGGAGGCTAAAGTAAGCGAACCGAGCTCCAGCTGCACAAGATGTACGTTCGTTCGAAACGAAAACTTTGTTATGAATACACAAGACATACGATTTAACAGCCATCGAATAGTGCTTTACTGTGTGTTAGAGAACTTATATCAGGGCGATTTGTTTTGAACTAACTTCTATTATATATACATGGATAGATGTAAAAAATATAGCATCAACCAATTAATAAGAGCCAGCGAAAAGACACGATAATATTGTTTAGCGGAGACCGTAAATCGGAGCATTGTGTTTCATGAAAAAATTATATTTACATTAGTAAGTTTTACTATTATAATAGTTATTTTGTTTTCATATTTATTTTATTTATTATTATTACACACTAAAGAAGTAGACTTTTAAACTGAGCCTTGATATAATTTTTCTCAAAAAATTTTAACCGGCTGGTACGTCTGGGTCTGTTACCACTATACTACGTCACTTAATTCGATTAGCCGGTTACTTCCCGACGTGCGTTAGAAGAAATCGCACACGATTATCAAGTAGTATGTATGATAATTTTTAAAGTACCTATGTAAGAAGCTTGAGAGATACATGTCGCCGCGCCGAGACGATTTTCGTGTATTTATTCATTACAATTATTTTTTTTTTATTACCCACTTAACCGATGTAAATAACTTTAAGTAATACATCAGGTGATTAGTTTTGTATAAGTACCCACAATTGTAATACAGAATTTACCATAAAGAAGTCCAAGCATATTCGTACTGAATTCATTCTACATTGGTCGCCCTTAGGAGTCACAGTGGTAGAATCTCTGCTACACAATTCTTCACATTAATTGTAAGAATTTGTTAGAAATGAACAAGTATTTTGAGTAAAGACTATATTTGCTTCAAAATGAAAACTCGTCCATCATCAGCACTGAACGCCCAGACTCGAAAGCCTTTAAGAGACAAGGGTTTCCTTCCTTCGCTCTCACATATACGTGTTATGTCCTAAGAGGACCCCAGTTTATTTGTTAATTATAAAAATAAATGTAGAAGCAACTCCAATTTTCATTAGCTTTTTTATTTTTAACCTTGTATGCTCACATTTCAAAGTAAAAGTTTGTTACTAAAATGGGTGTTAAACAGTCGGATATAAGCGATTTGAGATATTAAATTTAACATTAAAAAAATACTATTTTTTTAATTTTATAAAATTTTGATACAAACATTAAACAGAAAAGGAGATGTTTATACGAAATAGTTATGTAGCAAATATATAACAAGCGAACAAAGCGGCCTGACAGCGCTTCAAGAACTTAAAGCCTAAGTTAGTTTGATTACTTTGAATGTTTTAGTGCAGCAAACGTTTAAACATCTGGAGCGCTGTACCGCCTTAAAATAACCTATTTTATGAGTCCCTTTGTTATTGTTTTTCCAAATGACAACGAAATTGGATCTTGTGAGAGAACGATCCAAAATCTTTCAACACGAGAAAAAAGAAACTCCTACCAATATAAACAAAAGCGAAATAACGTGGAGAGACGCGGTGTACTGAAATTATACATTGCTAATTGATATAGCTAAACTAACGACAATTTATAAGTTGGATATAAAAAATACTAAAAAATATATTGCATCACTGAAAACTAAACAAACTATCAATAATACGTAAACATTAAAATCGCCATACTATATAAATAATAAATAAATAAATCAAATCATTTATAGATTATAACCGGAAACTCATGTCACAATATATCCCGTCTGTGATGTTCGCGACTTAAGCGTGATGCACACTACCACACGGACATAACCTACGAGGCGACGTGTTTACTTCACGCTTAATTAAGTGAGCAATTAGCATACATTTTTAATTATCAGTTCCGGGACCTAACTAGCTGAGTGTCAACGAATTCTGTGCCTTAAGTCTCGTGACACTAGTACGATTATCGTATATTTATATCGACCTGTTTCTGCATCCGATAATACTGACAAACATTTTATCAACAGATACTTATCGCGCTGAATATTGTGATTGTATTTCTATCTTCAATTTTAAGTAATACTAGCATACTGAACGAGCCATTTGAGATCGTTTTAAAGATGAGAAGAAGCTTAAGATCTTCTTATTATAAAAATATCTAAACATTTATTGACAAACTAACTATTATATAAAATTCATAACTAGACAACATTTTAAATTTTTTTCTGATAAAAAATTCGTATAAATTCACGTATATTATTTAGTTGAAAATATTTTATAATATATATTTATGTCAGCGATACATAGTATTTAAAGTGTGAGTTTATTCTATACAATATACATATCACGTACACGTATGTATAATAATGTTTTATAAGCATATTTTCGAAGTGAACGCTCTACGAAGCTCGTTATAGCGAGAAACTCTCCACGGAACAAGCTTTGATATTGAGAATATTATTTGTACCGAGAAAACGGATGCCTCGTTATTATTAAGTCCTGTATACTTATTAATTAGCGTCACTCAATGTACAACAGATTTTACTTTATTTATACATTTCTTATTCTAGCTATGGATAGATAACATTTTCATAGTACTTTCCACGTACGTATATTACTGAAATTCTGCTAATTAGGAAGAGAGATTGGTAGTGTTTTGTTGTCAGAAATGAATCCCCTGAATTAAAACTCGGAATTTCAATCATCTCTTGGAACTGCATATGAAAAGACTAGTTATAATTAAAGGAGAACATCGAAAAGTCTGTTGACTGATTTGAATGACGGAATTATTGTGAAGTGATTTAGTGCATCGCGAGAGCTGTAGAAATTGTAGCGTCGTATAGTGTGACGTCACTGATTGGTTTACTCCACTGACCTTATCGGAGTCTGTAGTGTTGCCGCTGCCGAATGAAGCCAGTGAGTTGCGGTCCAGATTCTCCGTGTCCGTGTCTTCGAAGTCGCTGTAAAATTTATATTATATATTTCCTCTTCGGTGATTGAGGTAAAGTCCGTGTAGGTAATGGCAGATTCCACTCACCGGCTCGACCTCTGCGAGCTGGGCGGCGGGGCGCGGGCCGGGCTACGCGGAGGCTGCTGCAGAGCGGCACTGAAGTAGGTTTCCTGCAGGAAGAGAGATTCAAAATTATTATATATCATCTATAGGTATATATTAATATCAGTGTATACTTATATTCGTCGTGTTACCTGTATAACTTCTCGTAAGCGCCTGACCCACGTCTGCTTGACGTCGAGGGAGGGCGCCTTGAGAACGATGCGGCAGTCGCTAGCCATCGGCTCGCGGCCGGTCCAGACTGAGAATTTACAGTCATCGCCCTCGATGTGCTCCGTCACACCCAGCTCGGATGTCTACAAATCAGAGACAATAGTAATAAGTATAACATTAACAAAACAATAAAACCGAAAAAACGTTTCATAACGAAAACTGTAATCTAACCATGAATTTTGTCTTGTATATGTATTTAGCCTTTCCGTGTGTGTCTTTGACCTCCTTGGCTAGCAGAAGGTGCAGGTCGAAGAGGAAGACACGTCTCTCGCGGCACTTCTTGATGATCTGCCGCAGGTCCCACACCTGGAACGAGTCCTGGAGCACCACCTCGCCCAGGCTGTCGGTTGGCACGTCGCAGCCCTCGAGATTCGACAGGTGCATGGCATCGTTGGCCTTCTTCGGTACAGACAGCATCACCTCCAGCCCGTCCTGCACAGATATAACGCGTATAATTCTCAACACCAGCAACATCTCGTATAATTCTCATCCCCACAACAACCAGTTTCCAATGTTCGCACACGTCATACGTCACATTCCATACTAATACATACGTGATCCTTCCTAGAGGCCGGTCCGATTCTATTACTTTTGTGACTATTCAAGTACTTCAACATCATTAATACAATATTATCCACATTAATATGAACCATAACATTAATTTGTTGTTACATATAGTCCACGTCTCACCACTGGGACATGTAGCTCACAACGAAACCAAAACTTTACACAAATGAATCATGAGGAAAATTAACGATATAAACTAATTGGTGATTTACTTCAAACAATACACATTTATTCGATTAAGGATCGTTATTTAATATATTATTTAAATGTAACTCGTTATTAGACTAGTTATAATCTGAGGACTAGCCTGGTAGAAACCGGTAGAATTAGAGGAGCTGATAACGAAGAGATTTTTATATTGATATAATATCATCTCTCGATTGTAACCAATAAAAGATGTCAATGTATTATGAAATATATAACATAATAAACAAAAGTCCCCCTAAAAACTATTCGTCATCATATTACTCCGTGTATGACACTTAAAATTTTATGTTACACGAACACTGATAGGAAATGACGCAGACTACGTAACGGACTCGAAGTCAAACTTTTCATCATTTGGCAATAAATTAAATTATTTTTCTTTAATTTTATTCATATATATAAGCTAGTAATTTATTATTATTATTATTGTTTATTGATTTCCATATCACACAAATTACCACAATATATGGAACTGATTCTAATAAAATCTTGATGTAGTCACAAAGGAAGCGCGTGAGTTATTTCAGGCAATTCGCTGACAATATTACGAGACGATCGCTAAGAGAGCTCATCATAAGCCTAGAAGTGTTTCAAACAAAAACATTCCTTCAGTACAATGGTTTAGAACATGCAAGTCTATATCTTATCGCTGAAGGTTAAACGCTTTGATAACAACGGCTTTGATAACACTAATCTATTTCTCACCTGCAAAAAAACCTTAGTGGGCTTTTGTTTGCTCGCTATTTATTAAAAGATTTAAAAAAAACCGTACGTCATTATATTAAGTAATTTTAAATTTTATATTTGTAGTTTTCTACACGACAGCTAGTTGAAAAACTGTTCTAAATTTGTCCGTTTGTTTGTAAGTAAATATATATGCGTCATTATAATCTGGAAAATTATGAGTTCAGACAAACAATTCAAGATTATATAAAAAATATATACGTAAATGGTAATTGTGCTGCGTAAAAACCGACAAATTTAAAATGACAAATTTATTAAATAAAAGGAATAGAGAATATAACGTACATAAGAGACAGAGACAAAACATGATTTTAAATAAGTCGCGAGCGAATCTCGTGCGGTTACTACAGTTACTTATTGAAAATATGAAATTGTGACGGAGTAAATTAAGGTTTAAAACAACACTGAAATAGTTTGGTATTATTAATATCATAAAAATATGCTAATATATATATATAATAACTGAAATTAAAATCACAATGTAATTTCTCCGATTTAAATAAGTAAAAAAATAATACCTGTCATTATAATGACGAGTATAACATAACAACAACTCGCATATATAATTGTAAGCTAATTAATACATGTTGATATTTTCGCAAATACATAATGTTGCCGACCAGTTTACCTTAATCTCTCCTTGACCCTCGGCACAGCACGCCTGGAGATCTTTCAATAGCAGTTGGTATTTAGTGATTCTTTGCACCGGCTTTATGAGGTAAGCGGCCAACGGATGCTCTAGTTTCTTCCTTCGCTGCACTCTGTACCAATAAGAGATGACTTAGAAAACGCTTATTAAATTTTGAAGAGGTTTATAAAAACCTATTTTTCTTATGACCGAAATGTTTTAGACAATATATTCGTATAACATGATATAATATATATATATATGTGTGTGTGTGTGTGTGTGTGTAATGAATGTTCCATTACCTATCGAAGTAGTCGCCGGCGTGCTGGACCACCGCAGCATTGCTGTCAGGTTTGTTCCTACAGTATGAGACGTACATGTCGAACTCTCGCGCCCAGGTCACGAAACAATGGCCAACATCCTCTGGCATAGTCTCATACTTATCCAACTCACGTAAGAACACACGCTCGTGGAAACGATGTATCTCTTCTATGTTACCGAATATCAGCTCCTCCTGTTAGCAGTTTATTGTTTAATTTTAACGTCCAATGAGACGTGATGAACTCAAGAATCTGTAAGTACATTGCTTATTTATTTAACAAATCTCATAATGTAGTATAACCATACCTTCCCCTGGAGAGCGGTCGGCACGGAGGCTGGGTCTGTTCTCATCTCCCGCAGGTAACACGTTATGCAGGTCTCCAGATCCTTGACGTACGCGCGCTCCGTCTGCAGGAGCTCCGCCATTATAAACCTGTTCAATTCGTTTAGAATTTTAACAAACAATTTTCTCGAAATATAAAAGAATTGTTTCGTATTGATTCATAAGCTAATATTTATTGTAAACCCATTGTTATAGATTAATCATTGCCTGTTTAAAGTTTTATAAAAACAATTTGTTTTTTGTAGTAGCATCTGTTACATAAAATCTAAGATTCCACTTCGATGACTACGCCTTGCTTGAAATAAAAATTATTTATCATGATCATCGGTTTCAGTTTAAAATCAGATCGCTGGGACTTCTTAATTATAATTATAATTATTTTATAGTCAAGATAACTTGCTCAACCAAACTTGTAATAGTTAAAGTAAACCAGTAATCGTAATGTAAAGTTACGTCCCTAGCTGAGCATTACAGTGTCCACACTTACTCTTTGCGACGTGCACTCCGACGTTTATCATCAGCGGAGGCGGCCGGCGGTTGTTCCACGCGAGTCTCAGTTTCACTGGTCTGTCCGGAGCTCAACGACGCCGCCACACCAGAATCACTCTCGGCCTCGCTCTCTCCGCCTTCCATGGACCCACTGAACTCCGCATATCTAATACAATCATTAATATTACGTATGTACTAACAAAAAACTAAGACGTCTCATTAATACAACAATTCATACGAGATGCATATCACGAACGACAGCTTATTTACTGACTTTAATGGCTACACATAAGTATACCTGGCGTCAACAGCGGCGACCCACTCCTTGATCTGCACGGCGTGCGGGTGGCCCTTCTCTACGAGTCCGTCGGCGAGCTGCGCCAGCAGTCTGACTCGTTCCCTCGACTCGCGAGCGACGCCGCCGGCAGCAGCAGCGGCAGCAGCACCGCACCGCTCCTGAGTCTCGCGGATCCACTCGACGGCAGCGCGGGCTGAGCGCTCGAACAACGCGAACTGCTGGCACTGCTCCAGGCGCTTCTTACGGACCGTCCAATGCTCGAGGACCTGGTCAATAATTATTATTAATAAAATATAATATACAAACTATATTATTGATCGAAGGAAACTTCATGAAAACTTTTACACGCGATTCGTTAGCGTTAACAATGAAACTAATTTTGTTTGTTGATAAAAATATATCAATATTTACAGATATATGACATAGAAAAACGTTCTCGGATAAATAATCAGGAGATTCACACTGTCATACATATGGATATAAATGAAGCGAATAAAATTGTTTATCCGACAGTAAAAACACAATACATCTGCATCGAAATGAAATTTCAATGATTTACCTAAACACTTTACTAGCAATTTTACGAGATATATCAAAATAAACACGTATTCAGTCCCTTTATTTGCACAAATTTTAACTGCTTATGTTTAAAATTACATATAAAATATTCACAATACCCACTGGCTGTACCAAAGTCATTATAGAATTTGTTAACATTTCACGTTATTCGTTGACTGTACACATCGCTGAACAACATTCACGGTAATAAAGCCTGCACAGAGATACAATCAGAGACAAGGGTCCACAAACCACAGGCAAGCGCTCCGATCCCAATGTTACACTACATCCAACAGAACTAAATAAACTTACACTACAGAGAGGACAATACACATGTATATGAATAAAAATTTTGTTTTATTATTATTATTTTTTACAACAATATCTTTCAAGCGACATAATTGGAATTGTGATTGTATGTAAACAAACAATGTCCGATCGCAATCGCACTTCAATGTTGTTTGTATTTATAATGTACGGTGTAATAATAACATCAATAATGTACCGTTTCCGTCCTATAGCGTACCTATGATACTATTTTTATATAACACCCGGAAAACAATAAGCAGACGAGATATGTCATATAAATATATCGTCCAGTTGTATGGCTAACCTTGTCCTTGTAGTTTTGAACACACTTACACAAGTAAACAATGCAATGTATGTATACATTGTAGTCTAGACTCGGAAATATAGAAAAAAATGCATTGTAGATTAAAATAATTTTCTTCAAATTAATGATATCAATAAAATCATTTCCCAAAAATTAATGATCCTCTATTTTATACATATTTATAGGTATAGATGTAAAGATGTTTAATTATTATTGGTATACTATATATGTATATATAGTCACCTTGTTCTCTTGCGCTAGTAGCGTGTCGAGTATGGCACGTGTCTGTTCGTGGTGGGCCTTACTAGCGGCCGCCGTCTGTCCGTGGACCTGAGCTGACCGAGCCGCGTACTTTAGGAACGTCTCGGCCGTGCGACGGGCTAGAGTACAAGCTTTCAGGAACGCCTCCTTCTGCTCGCCGTGCTTAACTATCAATGCCGCAACCTGTAAATGTATGTACGAGTGAATATTCAGGCACTATGATCAAGCTTTAGATATCACGCACTACGTATATTTGATGGCTTATTTGCAATGTTATCATCCCAAAAGCCACATTCACAGAAGGCAGATGAATAGAAGTGGAGATATCTCTTTGATAGGGACACACAATGAATCCGCTATTACGGCTTCATGGATATTTTATTATCTTATTACATTATACAGTTTTGATATTTCATTTGATGTCACGATAAGTAATAATTTTTGTTAAGACCTGTGAAGCCTTGTCCAGGTTCTGTGAGTGCATGTCGTCCATGTCCAGGGAGGCGGAGGTCGAGATGGTTGTGGTGGAGGAGGCGATGGAGACGGAGGCGGCTGCGGCCGGTGCGCTCGTTGAACCACACCAATCCTCATCGCGACGATACTCGCGCTCCAGCGAATCTAGCACAGAGCACACTTGCTCCGCCGTCTTGTAGAAGTTCAATGACGCCGTCACCAGCTTGTGACGTTCCTCCGCACAAGTCACCAGACGCTGCCATCTCTCTGTCACCTCCTCAGATATCTCTCTGGAATATTTAAGATCGAGGTTAATATTTTGCTATTCATATAATGTTGTTTTATTATGAATACTGATGTAGATGATAAACCTTATAGTGTGTGGGTCGTAGTGGTTAGCAGCGCGAAGAGCGTCCGCCCGGTATTTAACTTGCACAGCACTAGCGTGGGTCTTCTCGACGGCTACTTGGAATTGATCGTGTTCTCGTTTCAGCTGCTCCGCTTCAGACAGTGTTCCGGGTATTGAGAATGACGCTGACAACATCGCTTCACCATTTCTTATCCAACTCACGACTTGGGCTGCGTCTTTTTGGAACTGACCTGCAAGATCGCATAGGATTTATAGAAAATTCGATAATAATAAGGCAGTGAAACAAATATGTATCTACGTGACACAGTACCAAGTTGAACGCATTGCTCGAAACGTGCACGACGCTCTTCAGCCAATTCTTCCAAATCCAATTGTCTGTCATGCAAGAATTCTAGAAGAAGCTGAACGCGGGCTTGAGCGTCCATAGGGGCGCCCTCCGAGCTGTCTGAACTAGAAGCCATCACATCTGATGCCTCAGCTATTGCGGCCGCCAGTTCCTGTCCTTGTTGCACCACCTGGAAGACAAAAACAATGTAGAAAAAATATTAAACATACAGTATGGTTAAATGGGATATTATACCTGGAAGGTGGCGTGTTGCATCCTTGCAACGCTTTCGTTGTGTGCTGCAAGAGCTTGTTCCGCCTGCTGAGGGTCACGAGGAGGTTCCGTGCGCTGCAACTCTTCGCCCCATAGTTCCAAACGTGACGACACCTAGATATTTAAAAACAATATTTGTCACGGGTTTTTAATGGTATTTTTGTAATTATATTGTAACATTGTTAACTATTTTTATTCCTTATCACAGAGAATAATGCATGGGGTAATAAAAATTATATCGTTTGTATAGCGTAGCGTAACGCGGTATTTCAATATCAATCATGAAAATTTTCTGTTTATCTAATATTACTGTATTGTAAAAGAACGTTAAATTATACAATACAATACAATACCTACTTTAACATCATAAACCCTTACTGCCTAATGTTACTTACTCTTTTTATAACTTTAGGAAAGTTTTATGGAAAGCATTAAAATATCACTGACAAGTTTAAACTGCGTTAATATTATAAGTTATTTATTTATTTGCATAACGTAAAAAAATCTTCCAAAATTACCAAATTCATTTGTCGAAGATAATAGCATGTTATACTAAATAGAGCTGACATTCGAATCGTGATGAAACGAAGCAGGGGATAAGCTGGACTATGTATAGACGTTTCAAATGGATATCATCAATTCAATACCTCCAGGGCATCTCTCTCGAAATGACGCAGTTGCAGTGTGAGTTCGAGTCTTCTCTCGCGGTCGGACCAGAGTTCTTCAAGAGCACTTCGGGTTCCTCTGAGTCTCTCCAACGTCGACTCCACCGCCGCCGTGCTCGCTGCCTCCGTTTCTCCGGACGACCTGAACGAATAACATTTACTTTAACTAATGGCACGAATATATTACTTATAGGCCTTCAATTAAAAGTGAAAATTACATCCAAAAAATTATAGGACATATGAGTTTGGTGACAAAATGGTAAATGTTTGAATGTAACGTCCATACAAACCTCCATCTCAGGCACTGGACCGGTGATTTGTGTCTATGCGACCGCCGATGATACTTGAGCATTTTATACAAAAATGTTCATTTCACCGACCGTTAAATTAACAGTTCGTACACTTCGTTAGTCGTTTATCATGGACTTTAACGTCGTCCTGAATGCTAATTAATGAATTAATCAAATGTACATTTAATATCAGGAAGTAAGGACTGTAATTATATGTGAAGAGACTATAAAATTTTAAAATTCTACACCAACACCGAATTTGGTTACTGTTACCTAATCATTCTACTGTTTTCTAACACAATACACGTCTGTTGTGTTTAATGGAATGACATATAATCTTCGATAATAGACAGTAATGACTGTGATTATAAATTCAATTCCCCAGAGTTTACACTACATGGGAGTGTACCGATTGTGAGTTTTGTTGATAAATAGATGACGCGATCATAGAAGCTGCGGATATAATACGAATACCTATCGTATGTATCATTACATCATACAAATGAGAGCCATTTCTCGAAGTGCATTCAAGATGACGATACATTCTGATCAAACTTTATATTTGAATCACGCTGGCTGAATTAAACAAAATTAATCAAGAATTAACAATTAATTTTGTGGCGTTTCGATAACATCTTATATGCAATCGAATTCCGATTCCGCTAATGCACTACCTGTTCAAATATGTCTTTTAATTTACCGCCGACGCTTGTACGCATAACTCACGAGGCATGCAATAAAGATACGAGATGAAATTGATCACGATACGTAGTTGAAAAAAAACACTATAATCCGATACATTGGAAGCTCGCATTGAAGTCAGCAATTGTTTGGGAGATGTATAGATATTTCGTGTGACGATGTTTTCTAATGTCGCCGGAGCGAGGCATTCCTCACGCGTCAGCAGCCAATCGGAACAGAAAGATACCCGTAGTGAAGAAGCGGTACAATTAGTGCTTACATACGTGATTACCACATCACATCGCTGATGAACTTGAATTTACTCCTAGGTCAATACAACTACGATATAATACCTACCAAACATTAAACAGACACTATATAAATATTGCAATGCTGTTTGAGTATCAATTTCGTTAAAATTTATATTAATTTGTCAATATAATAAGGAAGCATTCACAATTCATACGGTCATTACACAACATAACACAGAATTACAACAGATTAATCACAGTCAAGTCAAGTGTGTTGTGATAGTTGAACTTTCTTTGGCATGCATTCAACAAATCTACAAACGTACATTTAAATCGTTAGCACACTATCAATAGCGTGGTATTAGTTAATTACTCGTTCTAATCAGTGAGGCGGTTCAAGTTAATATATGAAATGGACATAAAATTTTACGAGCATAACACTCGTAAATAAGATCACATGAGATGAGTGTTTTCTATGTCCATGTCGCATAGCGGCTGGCCGTCCGACAATTAGGGCTCAGTGGTGGTTTTATAGCACGTTAAATTGCATCTATTGAAGATACATTGTATCCGGTTTTATAGACGAGCTGCGGGAGAACGTCTAGCGCTTTTTATTTATGTTTATACAATCAATTAAATGCGTCGCCGAGTTTAAAAATAGATAATGACAAATGAAAAGAATATGTCAAAACAGATAATGTTTATATAAATGTACGAAAATAGTATCGATTCTTCACGGCAATTGCAGCCGTAATAATTCATTATTGGTCAAGTGAAAGTCGATGAAAATCGTCAAGCAACGATTCCTACATACCAAATAAGTAGCGGTGTTGTACGTACATACAACCATTTTCTACGACTATCAATAGAATTGAGGAGTAGCAATTAGTAATTTTGTCGAAACAGCTCGACCGGAATATACACAGAAAGTTTTATGGTAACTTTAATAATAACAAATGTGCAAATAACAAATGCCAGATTAGAAGATGATATCTACTTAAGGTAAATATCACACTCAGTCCGGCTGGTAGAGAAATATTCGATCGCTACCTCGATCGTTAAAGTGTGGGGGACAGGAAGTTACTTAAAAACTACTCACTGCTTAGAAGAAAAACAAGATAAATATTATCATAACAAATACTAACAACGGTTGTTTTGTCTTGAGCGGACACAGTCCAGTACTATATAGAAAACTATCTATAAAATTATACATACATGTATAGAAAATCGATAAATATGTATATATACACACTAACCGTGTACCGTACATATAAAACAGAGATTCAATACACACGATTAATGTTAGTCGGGTCTCATTAAAAAGTGCACTCGCTGCGCTCTAAAGCGTACTAGCTAACTGCCACCGTTATAAAAAAGGTCTTTTATACTACGAGCTTTCGACGTTCCGCGGACTATAATATTATTTAATCATGATTTCTACTAGAAGATATATATTTCACTAAAACTATCAAATTTATAACATCAATGAATGTCGAAGTAATAATTATTTCATATTTATTACTTTGAAAAGTACAATCCAATTTTTTTATTGTTATTAAAACGGTTAATTTATTGCGAAATTGTTCCTCAAGTAGAATGCAATTATATCGCATTAAACCGATATATAACGAACTATGAGTTATGACTGAAATTATACTAAATATTTTAAGCAATAATTGTATTACCTACATATCACACTATGTAGTAATTAAGGCGCTTTCAATCAGTACAAGTAAAAAGTTTCAATGTCCATATACGTCTTGTATGTAGAAAATTGAACTTCCGATTCCCATACGCCGAGACAATCGCTATGAAAATAGTTGAAGGCTTTCTAAATAGCTATAGTGGGATTTATAAATTAACAATAATAATTCCGCGTCAAATGTAATTCATGTTATTTGACATTGAAAGTTAAAGAAATTTGCATGCTCTAGCCGTCTCATATTGGTTTTAATAGGCCGAATACTACATATAAATGTACTTTTCTGTTTATAGTACTTAAAGTTCGATACGTACGTCTACGTGTGTATACAAGCGAGTTATTAAAAGTTACTAAGAGATTATGAGGCGAGTTGTTCTGAACCGAGGGGTCCGTCAGGAGCTGTTGAGTAGAAAGCCGTACATTTATATGAAAGCATATCGACGTAAAAATCTTTTATAACACACAATCATATCATACTATATTTAAATATATACCATTAAAACGGATAATCTGTCTTTATGTTAAATTGAGATTTAATTAACTATTTTTTTTTTTGCAACTATTATAAAATCGATAATAATACGCAATCACAATCACGGTGTAACGAAATGCCGTGAGAGAAAAATCACGTAACAGCTGAATCCCATAATGAACCAGAACGTATTTATTTACTTAATATAGAGAAAAATATTATAAACAACTTAACATATGAGAGTTTATAGTATTATATATAGTTCTAGAAGTTTCGAAATTTTTAATAAAATTTATAAAAAATATAATATATCCGTTCGATTGTATTGTATGTTAGTGTGTAAGTCGCTCCGGTGTGATGTAGCCAGCCGTCTGTGACGTTGGATTTTAACGTATTAGGTCGAGACGTCTGACGGGATGCAGCGTGGGGTTGTGGGAGGCGGGATCCATCTCCGGGGCCCGCCTGCCCTCGGATAGAAGCAGGAAACAACGATTGTGAGACAATTTAAATCATTGATCAAGATCAACTATTGTCGTCAACTTCCCGACAAAATCAAAACGACCGTCTCCACCGTAATTTATATACAAGTACGTTTTGTACTACAATATTTCATACCGAATAGTTTACGCGTTGAATAGCTTAATAGCTGTTGTTTTGATTTAATTTACAATTAACATTTGGTAGCAAAAATGTGAATAGTAATCTCAGTATCGGTAATATTTTGAATCGAGGTTAATTTAACAATCCAATCGAAGCTGGACCGAGGCATGGAAAATTTATTAAGTACTGTGAAGCTAATTACAGATAGACGGTTCGGTGAACTATAAAAATAATGTTGACAAACGTTTTGACAACAAATATAATTATGTTACGGCTCATAGAAAATTTACCTGTACATATACCTAGCACCGTACAAGGCAAACCAGTACAAACTGGATTATATGAAAATATACAAATCACATACAATAACTATACTAAATACTAAATTCACTAATACAATATACAATAAAAATTATAGAATCGTGCCAATCTATTTTTAATCATTATATATTTACTAATATTAATATGGTAAATCAAAAAGTAATGCATATACATTTATTTTTAAATTAAAACATAGATTAATTTATATAAAACATTTAAAATTAACATTACTTTACGGAAACGTTCTGTAATAAGTCATTTTGATATACATTAAAATAGTCAAATGAAATGCGTTTAACTTTAACTATGCGGGAGTTATTTAAATATC
>DVQP01000719.1:0-19896 GCA_018231745.1 Danaus eresimus
TTTATTCCGTTTTTAAATGTAAGTCCCCTTGTAGAAACAACATTTCTAAAAGCTGAAAAACTCGAACCAAAGTTACAAAACTAATCAGCCCGTACATCTCTATTGTAAGAAGCTTTCAGAGAAATACGCTCACTGATATATAAAAGTTCTTTCCAAATTAAATCAGACAACAAACTTTTGCCATTTGTATACGAAAAGCAATAAAACGTACGTAAACCTTAAAAAAACTCAAATCATTTAAAGTATTTCGAATAAGTATAAATTATTATAACATGTCAACGTAATTATTAAACTTTCTTATCTTCTCAGTCCTCTCAAGATTTAAGTCACAAAAAGATTTTAATAACTCTAATGGAAATTAAAATTTTCTGAAATGGTGATAATTAACTTTATTGGATAGATCATAAAAAGGAACATTATGTGAGAATAAACAAGTAGACAATATAAAAGGGACAAAATACGTAATAATGACATTTATTTATATGGCCAGTTCAAGTTCACGTTAGGCGTTCGTCGACAGAGCCATATTTGGAGTATCCCGCTAAGGAAAGTAGACCCATTGTACACCACGGTTGTTCACCCACAAGAACTCACTTCTAAATCAAAACTGATCTAAACGACAGGGGACGCTCTCACTCTTTAAACATTGGTACCAATCAATTTAAAAAATATTTTGTTAGAACACATACTTTCTTGTTAAATTAATTACTTTTTCCTATTATCATAGACGTCCTACTGTTATAGAGCCTTTAATGTACATTCTGCCAAGAAACATAGAGCCTCTAATTTATATCAAAAAAAGTGGAATTTTTAAGTTAAACTGACAAACTGAATTTAGTAAGGAAAAGCAAAACGATTATAGAATATAAAGAAGTCATATAACTCAAACTTGAAGTGAAGTGAAAAGCAATGGTGGCGTTAATTAATATTAATGAGTAAATTTATTGCAATAACTTTTCTCGAAGATCTTTTTTCTATTTATCACACTGGAATTAAGGAATGCTATGCCAATGTCAACGTTTTTAATCATCAAAGTGTTTATATATATGTAATATCGAAACGAAAACCGAATGTCCTCAAGATGTTAAAGTAACGTTACTTGTTTCGGTCTTTGATAAAACTAAAATGCTCAATATGAAAAGGAGTAAATGTTATGAAGTTCCGAAATCATTTTCATAAATCTATGTCGTTTTTTATTGAGATGCTTTAACAACCATTCTAAAATAACATCCCGATCATAAATAATATGAAAGATGTTAGTTTATGTTATGAAATGCTACGTATATTATGGAAAACTTTGAAGATTTCGGTAACGAAATAATAAAATTTAGCTATTTTGAATATTCTACTATAATTTTGTTAGTCACTAAACAAAGTTGTACTTAGGCTATAAATAAGTTCTAAACATTTACTTATAGGACTGCATTTTTGTATCAAAAACAAACATGTATCATCATGTACAAATAAATTACTAAATATATATTTACAGGATGTGTTCGAAGTGTGTAGTTATTCTTAAAGTTAATTTGTTTATTTTTGATAAAATACCAGCTGCAGAAAAACAAAACCACATAATCATATTAGCATAATATTAAGGCCAAACAAACATCGCTATTTGTACTAACTTTTTTGTTTCAATTTTTTATTAGTAGCACTTATATAAATAAACATATTTTAAATTTTAATAATGTTGTCAATACTATTTGAAACCGTTCTCTCATTACAAGGCATATATCAACCATAGATTGTAGAACAGAACAATGAAATATTAATGTATAACAACACACCTTACCAAATTATCTTTCTAAGCACAAAGGTGATGTGGGATATTCATTGAAGCGTTGAAAATAAACAATAGCTTGTTAGTCTTTTGTCGTGAGCTTTGGGATGTCACGTGACATCCTCATTGTCTGAGTAATCAAGAAGCATTGACCGGGACCCGGGTCCGGGAGTCAAGGGTGACTATGAACACACCTATGGCTTTGATGTTGTGGGCATTTTACACATGGATTAGCGAGAGCTTCGGCAATATCTAGAGCTCTAAAACAACGCACAAATATTTTTTATTATTGATTTTTCTAAAGTTGTTACAATAAAATAATATGTTCATCCAAATCACCAAATAAACCGTAGCCTATGATGAATTATAATGAGATGCTTAATAAGATTTATTTTAACGAATGGCAGTATTGCACTTTGGACCTCTTTGTTTACAAACATAGATCGTGAGTAAACCCATAATGGCGGCGCAACTCGGCAACTCGCCAATAGAGGGCGCTTGTCCAAAATAGACTAGATATAAATGTCGAAGTAGGTTTAGTTTAGATGACACGCGAATGTCCCTATACATTTTATATTAACAGAAACTTATTAATAGTATATAGCAAAATTGTTTTGCATCATAGCTCTACTCCTACTTGTTAAAACTATTTTTCTATTATTATATAATATGTTTTCTATTATTCTATTTAAAACTAATCTTTCCATATTTGCATTATAAAATAAATTTAGGTACATGTTAATGGACTAAATAAATCTATAAATATAGTCAACAATTCTATTTTAAATAAATTTGGCTCATTTTTAAATATAATATAAATATATAGGCGGATAAAAAAATTTATTACATAGAATGAAAGTATCTTTCTAAGTACATTTAAATTTCTATGTAAATGAAAGAAGTAATAAGAAATAATAAGTAAAAACATCTGTACATTTGAAATATTTTCAATATAACCCATTTAAATTATAATTGTAACAACAATTAAAGTCTTTCAAAATTAAAGCGAAATTTAAATATGCAACTATTTCTGATGTAGAATGCTGGCAGCTTAAAAAGCATTTTACAGATAACAGACTAGGATTTGTAAAAATGTAGCGTTTTACGAGGGTATAACACATTTCCATTATTACATATTATATAAAATCATGACCGAATGCATTCTGATCATAAAAATATGTTCGGAATTGGGTTTTAACTTTATCAACAGTTTAGAAATTGATGTAAAAACTCAAGGAAACATTTTGATTTGTATGTGCTAAAAACATTGATCGTGTTTCCAAAAAGAGCCTTTCAAATGTCAATATCGAAGCAGCGCATGAAAATTGCTCAAAGTCCAGGAATACCAAAGAGGCACCTGGGACAAAAATTGTAAATATCAAGATGTTTTCTCTAGCAGACATTGACTAAATATCTGTGTTTACATGATGACAAAATTCAATGAAAAAAACCGATAAAACGCCATAATCATTCACAGACAAAAGTGTTCGCTGAATAAATAACAAAGTATCGCAAATTGATACTGGTTTTGCAATCGAAATAATCCCAAGCGATGACGTCGTTTTCTTATTAATGGCTTTGTTAATACCCCAAAATTGCGTTTTTTTGGTGTTCAAACAACACATATGTATTAGTTGAAAAATAAATGGAGACAAGACACAGCCAGTAACCGTTTTGTGTGGGTTTCGAATGGAAGTAGGTAGTTGGTTTGGACTTTTTTGAAAATGAGGCTTGTCTTTTAAATCATCACTGATGCTCGATTTAAAGAAATGCTAACAAACTTCTTTTTGCCTTACTTGATATGATGATTGTGTGGTTTTAGACGACATGTGGTTTTAACAAGATAGTTTCACAAACCATTACTCCCGTAAAACAAATCAATTACTGCATGAGACATTTCCAAGCCGTGTCTGGTTTCGGTGATCAGAATCGGCCCCACGCTCTTGTTGTTAAACAACATTGGATATCTTTCTAAGGTATTATTTCAAGTCTAAGAAATATTTCACAACCGTCACAACTTTTCGTTCATCACAAAGAAATTAAACAGACACCAGATTGGTCATGAAATAATTCGATAAAAGATTGTAGGTTTTTATCAGCAAAGCAGTAGTGGCTATTTACCCGATGTTCTATTCAATTAATTGATTCACTGCAAACATTTGGAGACCAAAATGTGTATTTTTGTATGTATTTCCAAACTTGCATTAGTTTTGGCCCACCCTTTATATTGACCTCGTGTTACACATCCTATATCAACTGTGTTGAGCATTCTGATGTCTTGTTACTATAGACGGTTCACAAACTTACAACGGTCACAGTGGACGTCTGTACGTTTAAAATGATGCGTGAAGACATAAACTTGGAACAGCTATTTATAGATGGGGAATTAGTTGTCGATGCACAGGGTTGTTCCCGATATTCAAAAAATAAACTATATAAATATTACCATAAAAATTTTCTAATCAATGCTATATATATATGACATATGAATATAATATTGACTACTGATTAAGAATATAAATTTCGCTAATATATTTAAAATTTTGATAATCCATATTAATCTCTACTAATTATGATATTAAAAAACCTGTATCAGGAAACTTCTTAAGAGGACATAAAATTCATTGATTTCTCAATGATAAGAACTAACCCTAATTTTATTAATCACCTGTCATCCCTAAAGACTAGTGCAAGTCACGTGATACATCTCGTTGAGAAATCGCGGCGAGTGAAACTATTCTTATATTTCTAAGATATATTTTTAGTATATGTCCAACCTCAGAGTTCAATAAGCTAGTCGATGTTGCTAAGGCATATTTAGCTCTCAATTTGTTACTGAAAAATAGTTTCTCATATTTCTTACATATTATTTTTTAAAAAACTCTATCAATATTGTAAGTATAATAATCACCTTTATATTTTGAATTGTATCAAGTTCTCGCTATGCTATTTTTTTGTAAACGTAATTTGTATTTAAAGTATTTTTTTTCTAATATTCCATTTTTTTTAATATTCTTTTTTTAAACGAAACATGAGTATTATATTTAATTTATTTAACGCCATCTTTGGTTAAAGTTATGAACTAATTTGTAAATCACCTAGGATCTTTACAATTTATTAAAATATTTGCGCAATCATATTTACCTATTAGCTGTTAATGTCGTCATGTCGATGTTATTTCCGCAAGCAGTCAATATTTCATCGCAGCTGCTGCCACCTGTTATGCGTTGGACGGAACTCAAAGAAACGTCTTCGGTTGAACTTCTCCCCACGTTTGTTGCATTGCCGGTAGATGGCGTTCGTTGTTTAGAAGCTTGTTTATGTCGACTCAGAGCAAAAAATAAAGCTAACACAGCTTTTAATTTCGCGTCTCGAATGTCAACAGCTGTTACTTGTTCTAAGCCCTGGACTTTTTGTGTATGTAGAAAGTCCAAACAACACTGCACGTTCTCCAACTGGAAACAAAAGTGAAATCATGAAGTAATAGGTCTTTGTTTTTGTATAAGGCATATTTATAAGATATTTTTTATAACAATTTGTAGCTTATTATTATTTATAAAAATAAGGTCGGTGATGACATTTCTAAAATACGTAACTGAAAATACGTTATGTTGAGGCCTTCAAAATTTAGGAAACATAATTCATAATACTAAAGTAATAACTTTTTTATAATCTGCCAATCAAAATATTTATCATGCTCGGCCTATCAAAAGTGCATGCAACCTAATTCGCACAATCAAAAATGGAAAGTATTTCAGTACTAAAAAGTATTTGCATCGAACGCATCAGTTATACTAATAAGTTTGATAAACATCAATATGCGCACGCGCATTGCGGGTCGCGCGTCGCCTACAAAATGAGATTATCGCTTAAATGACCCTTCAAGAATAAATAAAGTCATGTTGACACCGTCTATTTACCTGCCCTTGAATGTTAATTGACATCTTTTGTGACTTTTAAATCCAAATGTAACTTTTACTGAGTCTGTGATTTTGGAGTATGTATGAAACAACACAAACTTGAATAAACTATGATTTAATTGTTGAAAAAACATAGATATATAAAAATAACATCTCATAACATATGCAAATGAAATATTATTTCATATAACCTACCTTTTGAAGAGATTAAAAATATTCATTGAATCGTAACTGTTTAATAATTCCGTATAATTAATTGTTATAGTTTTTTATATAACATTCATACAACTCCAATAAAATGCTGTATATTTTACAATGAAAAAGTAAATTCGAATTGCACTTAAACACGGTGTACACGTCTTAACGACCGAGTCGGTACATAAAGTGACATTTATACATCAGTTAAGTATAATGAGTGTATTAACACAAAA
This sequence comes from Danaus eresimus, assembly GCA_018231745.1. Lineage (NCBI taxonomy): Eukaryota > Metazoa > Arthropoda > Insecta > Lepidoptera > Nymphalidae > Danaus > Danaus eresimus. The sequence goes on from DVQP01000719.1 coordinate 6,132, forward strand.
CGAGTAACAGTTATGTAAAAAATGTACGATTTTTTATTATAATACGTTATTTTATAATCACTTTAAAAAGCCATATACGTGTTAAAGGTTTTCGGTTTACTGATTTAAAGTTTACCTTGTTCTTTTATGTTTTAAATCCGACATTTCATTTCGTAATGGATAATTTATTAACTTTATTTTTAAAACCCAAACAATAAACACGTTACAATATTCATATATTTCAAATCGAAGAACAATATTACAGTTTTTTATCTAACAGTTTGTGATAATTCATAGTTTGAATATTAGGTAAAAATTTAAATCTAGATAAATCAGCTGTGCTTTAGTTCGTAGCCGGTTTCATATTAGTAGATTTAGTTCAGTTTCGTTAAGGGACGGCGTCTGCCTTTAAAAGGCAAGTCTACCGATCATAGGTCACCAACACACAACCCGACGCTACGATGAGACCATAAGATATTAACCAATACACTTACATATATAACTTTGAGTAACTCAAAAATGTTCCAAACCAGAACCATATACGGAACAATTGAAAGAATTTAGATTACTCTTTATTATATAAAATATGACTCTTCGAAACTTTCATGATACTGATTTGAAAAAATAAGAATATTAGAACAAATTACTACCACAGTTCGATTTAATACCAAATTAAAGGTATTATAAATCACAAATTATTTCACTCCAACATTAATATAATGACAAGATCATATTTGGATGAACAAAATATTCGAAACATATTGAATGTCATGTTCAATATGAATATCTACCGAATGGATCACAGTGACGCAGACATCGTGTCGTACTTCAATGACATCTGACGTTGCAACACAACAATAGTGTGGCCAAGACGTAACTTAGCGAGATAACATCGTCTCAGCTTTCCTTTTAAGATCACGGACACCAAAAGTAAACATTGTAATTAAATTCGACTGAAGAAATTTAAATTCATTTTTAAAGCTGTCTTTTGATTGTAATTTATCGAGTATTTCTTCAATCGATTATGCTAATTTATCTTCGGGCAATTTAACAGTTTTTTCGGAACAATGCATAAAAAAAATCTATACTTAATATCCTACATGACACCTCTATATTACTGATCCACACCGAGACTCATAAATAGCAAAACAAGGCGAGCGAATAATTAGTTCAAAAGAATTCCTATTGTTGTCGATTATATCATCCGACAATGTCACATTGACATTGTGTAATGTGTTTCAAGCCTATAGAAGATTTGAAGTGTTTTGAAGATGGATGACAAAATGCTATATTTAATTTTTTAATTCAATATTCATCTTCTTCTTCTTGGCAATTATCCCAGCTTTAGCCAGGGTCTGATTCCTGCTCAAACTCCCCAACATTGCACGGTCTTTGGCAGGCAATATGATTCAATATTCGTGTTTGTTGTACACATTACGAGAAGGTTTAAAAAACCGGTGAACTTATTTTAAAATTGCACATTGAAAGCTGTAAATCAAGACTATTTTTCTAGAACAAAAATCGCTTGCACGTTCATAAATGAATATAATTTCGTTGCACAACCAAACATCTGGCGAATTAAAACAGTGTGAGGCTGTCAACAATTTATTTAATTGCAACTAAACGTTTTAATTAAAATTGTTATCATTGAGGTAAACTTGTTTCGCGTTTTTTCTAAAGATTAAAAAAAAATAATTAAATTACGTGTCATACAATTAACCTGTAGATCTATAAACTAAATTTTAACTTTATTGTTTACTATATAAATGTATGTGTTTCTTTAATCATATCCCATTGTTTACCATAAAACGTATGAATGACCCAAATAAAATATTTTAATCTAACGTATCGCGTAAAAGGCACGTGCGAATCGCGATACCTGTGGAATCGGACCCAACTCAAACATTTATCGTTGGCCTAAAATTACTATCATGTTAATAAAATTATAGACTTTAATAATATTTTTTTCATTAAACGATTACGTGGTTATATTTAAAGCATGTATACAACAGTGAAAACTTTCCATGTAATTCGTACACAGTAAATTGTACGTTCGAGAACTTATTACTGGAAGTCTATAGTTATAGGTCTGAAGTAATAAAGACTGAAAGTCAAGTGCATCCCGTTATTGGGACTGAGGTCACCGTACACAACAAGCGATGTATGTCGAGGCCTACTACTAAGCAGGGTTGTTAAACAAAAACAATAATTTGTCCCATATTTGTTGCACGCTTACAAAAAACCGTACCTTATGATTTGCTCCCATTTAATACACTTTGCTATTGCACAATCATTCAAATTGTTCACAATGGCACCCATTAACTATGTTGTAATCTAAAAAATATGGACATAGTATACATATAGCATATACTCATTAATAACAAACTATATGTCCTTAGCACAAAAAATTCAAGCTAATTAAACATTTATTAAAAGAGAAATATCACATACATTTGTACTACGCCCTAGATGTTATTTTTGAACTACTGTTCAACCCTATCCGAAACTTATCTGCGTATGCGCAAATTTGCAACGACGCGACCGGTCACCTGTGTAATTAACTTGATAACCAGTAAATTTTAACAAACAACTCTCATACATAGCTTTAACACAGCCCACATTTTTACTTCCCAGACCGAAACCTATCTTTATATAATGTGATTGTTAATGAATTGTCCTTCTCATGTCATCATATTTCTCATGTATTTAAGTGTCCGACGTCATAACAAAAAATAATTGTACAAGTATTCTGAATTAACATAAAAGGTTCGATTATCCACTTCTATTTGCTTAAAACAACTTTGAAACTGATTAACATATATAAATATATAAATAAACTGTAATCTTCGGGTTTTTCTAATGAATTTATTTTATCTTATCATACAGATATTGCATTTTATTAGCGCAGATTTAGGTTAATGATAAAAATACAGTAAAAATGTATATCAGTGATACCAATTATCGATTTCAAACGGGGACAGGTGACAGACATAAAGGCACCTAAATTAATACGGAACCAAGGAACCCTTGATTTACGACTCTACGCTAAACACCTAAACATTTTCCTTCATTTTAAACCCCGTAATAAATCAAGATAAAGTCCCCCTTTCCCGGTGAAGTGAAAAGATATCAATTTAACAGAACAGTGATGGTCACGCTACCATCAGGTTGTAATGACACGTTATTACCTATTATATTCTGATGGAAAATTGTTCTATGTGTAATTTACGTGAAACCTATTGTTGGTAAAAAAATTAAGGTATATATATTAAGGACACAATTAAATGCCATTAGGTTATTAATTAAATATTAAGTTACAAATTGCATTGCATACGTTCATTTGTCATGCAATCTTATATAGTTTTTAGGATTTGACTATATAAACATTATTTTGGGTGACGCTATATTGTTAACAGCAGCTTAGAACACACTTCATTGTGCTTTCATTAGAGACTATCCATTAACACTCATACAAAAACATGTGAAGTAAATGTAACCTATAGCATATTTTATTCCCCTTTACTGAATGTGAGCAGAGAGGTAAAAATATATAAACAGTATTATCTTAGAACTTATAAGTAGTTTTTTTTTTAATTTATTATTACAAAACATATTTATTAATAGAAATAAATACTCGTATTAACTCATAAGTCATGTGTTCATTTCCTTTAAACTATTCGCTTTTAATCTTACAATTGTCAATTTTGTTTTGCTTTTAACTAACACAAACAGATTCTGTCTCAGAGATCGTCTGGTAAAGGCTTTTAACAGATTAGGTTGCTATTGTACATCAATATAATTCTTCTTGTAGTCCAATATAATTTATTTTTGTACAATGAAGTTTGTTTCAAATGTATCTAGAATATTAAGTCATTTAGCGAATGACTTATGTCGGCTACGTGCTTATTAATATTACAAGCACTTTGAACTCATAAATCAGTCATATAAAAATAAACTAACTCTTTCACACTCATTTCGTTCGCACTCACAAATAACCGGAACAAATCACTGTATGGCCGACATATTTTGTTGCAATGACAGTACATCGATTATCGTGAGAAATATTCCTTCATTACTCATAAGTATACTTGTAAAACTTAACGGTTTTTAAAATGACGAAGTTTTGGTGGTGAGCTTTAAAAGCATAATCATTGTGATAGCAGATCTTTGAACGCTTGATTACGGTTAAATTTGACGTCAATGTAGGCTTATGGATTCTAAAATTATAAACTAAGATATATAATTGTGTGTAAATCGTGATTAATAATACCGTTTGTTCATTTATCACTGGTACCAAACTGTATGTGATTTATCTTTGTTATTTTTATTGCGGCCAGAGATCGCCTTATTGGTTATTTTATAATATAATTTTCCTGGATGTCAAGGCTACGATTCAGTTATTTTATGAAAAGGACCTTAAAATTTATTTCATTATTTTATGATATAACGTATATATTATTTTTTTTATTACATCCAAACCTATCTCTTTACATTTTCAAGTTATCTACAGCTGATACGTATATTGTTTAAACAGTAGTTGTAATGTTGAAATGCAAAAGAATATTTAACAATTTATATTCTGTAACAAAAATCGGATAAAATTTTTATTTTATTTCAGTAGAAAAAACCAAACAAATATGTATATTTCGTAACCATTGTAGTAACAAGACAAATGTACAAAGTGGCTCGAGAGTCGACACAAAACAATAAACAAAAGAAAAATTTTAATTGACCTCCGGATATCCAAAACAATAAAGAATGGTTTCGTACCCATTCTGTGGTTTCACTACCATTTCTGTTCTCTGATTCTTTGATTGCAGTTTCAATGTTTAAACTGGGACATGCTAGTTTATGATTAAAAATATATAAAGAATTATATTCGGGTTTTGTAAAAAACAAACATTAATCAAAAATTGTACTGGATAATTTTTTTAACGATTTTTGTATTGAGAAAATATTGTTTATGAAAACATTAATTTAGTAGTGAAATAAATTGGACATCTTATATGACAAAAATATGCCAAATTAACTTTTTCATAAAAATAAAACTTTTTTAATGACATATATTGTACCAATTAAATTCCAGGAATACATGATGTGCCTTTTCAACAAGAAGTAGTTGTTGAAGAGCGATTTTTTTTAATTAAAATTCATTAAACATATTAAAAGTATATTGGTTTGCTTTGATATTTCTAAACATATTTTTAGATTACGTGACGTCGATATATTGTTTTAATATTTTTGTCATTACGTAATAAATATTGTATGCACTATGCCAGCAAAAAATATAAGGCACCTTTTAATTAAAACCGGATTGCGAGCGTAACGATTCATATCTTTTTATTCATTTAGAAATACAAATTTTGATAAAATTCTCTAGTAATTTTCTAATTTAAAAAAAACATAACCAAGTTTTAAGCTCGCACCGACGTACAAAGTTTACGACGCTACGTTTCGATAAAGAATGGCGTGTTATTTGATGACAACTGACAAGTTTGATTAAATCGACAAGTTCAAGGTTCTCCGCCACATGTGGCCGACCAGATTGGCTTAATGTTTAAATATTTTTATATTTTGCTTTGATTACAAAAACCTATATACAAAAAACTGAATTTATATTAAACGTTGTATCTAAAACATTTAAAGAGGTACTCACTCACTACCTGTGAGTGTGGTTTTGATATTAAAAGATGATTATTTAATTACTATAAATGAATAAGATTCTATAAAGTTACAAAACTGATAATTTTTCATTTAGATTAAACTCTTTAATTATATATATGAAATAATCTTCCTCCATTTACTGCATAATGTTTTTTATAAAAGCTCTCTTATGTACTAAAAGCAAAAAAAAATACGTGAAAATAAAAGTTTATCCTGTCCTTAATACTGTCAATGTTGTGTGTTAAGATTTGCGCTTGATTAATTAATTCTATGTTTTCAACGTTCTTTTTAGTAGCTTTACCAGTATTAGCTGATGGGATTTCAGTACCTAGCAGCATTTTTGCTTTCCTTTCGTCAGTAATTTCGCAAAAATCTTTGCGGTATATTATGCGATGGCTTCATTAAGGGAGCAATGCACTCCCCAAATTACATGACTCGCTGCAGGGCTATGCAAGGGGAGCTGATGAATCAGACTATCAGGACTTCAGATATTTATACGGCAACCCTATATAATATGCTGTTTCTTTGGACCTGAAGTATGAAATACCTTCAATAATAATTTAGTGCTGTATACGTCGTAAATTAGCAATGCTATGATATGTAGATAATATAGGATGTTCAGTAAAGTGGAGCGGACGTTAGTACGAGGTTATGACTAGCGACGATTTCTTATAGGACGTGACAATTGCGGCGGCGACGTGCCGCCAACGTACTGATCTAATACAGAGCTAACTCGTCTCCAGATAGCCTTAATAATGAATACACTTCTAAAGCACATTGCATTCCACAATAAAGAAGAATAGTATTTTAAGTTACAAACAATTATTACCAAGCGGCTTTAAAATATGCTAGTAAAAGAATTTTCATACGATTCAACATTATCAATCATGATTGATAAATTTTTGATACATAATTAGAAAAAAAAACATAATTTCGAATACTGGATACACATTTCGATGTCTTACTTAAGGCAACAATTTCATGTAATTTTAATATGTATATATAAAAATATTACAATAATCTTTTGCATGGTAAGCAAGGTTTGCATAATTGCAATATTTCTCGAGTACCTCACGTATTGTTACTATACCGTATCAATGTGTTGTGAACGGACATTTTATCACGTTTGGAATCGACTTACTTCATACATGATGTTATCATTGATTCCAAAACACACAATTTATATTTATTCTCCTTACATGTCTATGGCAACCTTTAACAAAATTTGTCATGGAACATTAATAAATTTCATGTCACTATTATTTCGTGTCATCAGTTACATTGACCCACTTGATTTCTCGGAATAAATCTTTCCTGTTAAAGAATTAAGAGTATGATGCGTATAATTTATATTATATATTTATACTTTAGGGTAAGGTCATTGCAATTGCACGGTAGTGAATAATTTATTTATTTCTCAATATACCACCAAAATTAAAATAAATTCTTAAGAATAATCCGTTTACTGAAGAAATGATCCTCTTATATTCGAGAATATAAAAATCTTATGTGCGTTTAAATACAAGTAGGTTTATATTAAATATAATAAAAGCAAAATAAATAACATAACAATTGCACGTGGCGTTAAATAACGCTACTTCCAGTTCAATAATTGATTAGTCTATCAACAACTATTGAAATCGATAAACTAATAACTACTGAGATAATTGCTGATTATTACAAACGCAATACGACCACACGAGAGTGATGGATAAAAACTTATCCATAAATGGATAAAATAACACAACAGAATACTTCTAGCTCATTACTTTAAAAGTCAATCGTTTTATAATGTAATAAATGTGAATTTTATATGAATAAAACTTTTTATAATAACACATTTAATCGCATGATTAATTATTATTCATATTTATTTTAACCTATCTAAAAACAAAACTCTTTTACTTTAATAGAAGGCCTTCTCTTTATGGCAACCATTAAATCGGGTATAAAATGTAAATAAAATTAGGTCACGTGTCCATAGATCTGTATGCTTAGCCATATTTGCACAGTTACACATCAGTTTTTCATTGGTGAATCTTTGCAGTTCATAGTATTAACTCAAGTTACTAATTGAGGAACGGAAAGATTTCGTATTTAACGTGACTATGAAAATTTGTGATAGAAATCCCACCTATCGAGATAACAAAGCACAAAATCGCCTTACAATGGCTAAAATATAGCAATTAAAGTTTATAATAACATTAAAAGAAACTGAAATGAAAATGTTCTATTACATTGATTTTATACATGAAATTTTGCAAAAGTTCAGAACTAAATTTACAAGATCTCGCAAAAATCATACCTAGTTTTTGAGCCAAGAACTGAAATAAAGCATTTTCTACTTAAAATAAATGTAACAGTAACAAAGCGAACACTATAACAAGTTCAGCTCACAATATTTATGATGAAAAATCAATTGGAATAATTAAATGAAGTAAACGAATTTATATCACCATAATTAATTTCCCAGTTGAATCTAAAACCTGATTCCTAGTGCCGTTATATCAAATTAAATACGTCTTCTTTATAAACTGCTAACTATATCACGTGCAATATAATTGTCATCTTTATCTTGTTTTTAACGTCGGCTATTATCAGTAGTTTAAAACAAATTAAGATTAAATTGTCTTTCTTTCAATGTTATTATAACAAGCACAACGAACCTCGTATGTTTAATAAATAATTTTAACTGTATGGTAGATATAATAGAACACTAAAATATCAAAAGAAGAGACTTTTTTATTTAGAGAAATCTATTTTACATGATAAATGACTATTTCTTTTTTAAATGAGGTTTTTCTGAGCACGCATAACAATGCTGGCAATAAATGCATAACTTTAAATGCTTGATGAAATTCCAAAGGAAGAATTTATTTAATATTTTTAAATTGTATGGTTAATTTTTATTACGAAATGTTTTTATCGATAACATGTTACTTATATATCATAAAGTTATGTGGTTGGACCGTTCAACCGTTAGAATTTTTGATGCGAGATTTTGTAATACGTAAGCGTTATTGCAAAACTACGTGTCTTATAAGATTACATTCATTTGCTGTTATATATAATTCTTAAACTTAACGAATTACAGACATACATATAATTCAAATTATATTTATGTTCTATATTTATTATATTCTTTGAATTATGACATAATTTTCTAATATTATGCTACATTTCTGAGAATCTTTGTTTAGATCGGGTTAATTACAATGTACAAAAAACAAGTGTATGTCATTGAAAACATGAGCAATCCCTTCAAAGATTTAAATTGATGAATCATTTGTAATGGGTAAAACTGTAACGAATTATTATTTATAAGTGTAAGGAAAACACTGAAATAAAGTAGCATGTCAATAATATTTATTAACAAGAACTTTGAGAATGACTCCAATAGTTTGAAACAAATTACCGGCTTCCTGACTATTGAAAGCATCAAGTTTCGACGATAACACTATCTAATCATAACAAAGTTGAGTCTCCTGCTAAATTAATATTTATTATCTTCATATAGAGACGAGAATCAGAGCAAATACAGATAATACTTTAATTTAAAAACAATATTGAAATCAAAAAGAAATTGATTTATGAAATGACAGCTAAGAGTGGGTGTTCCCATGTGTGTCAAACTAGAACTCTTAACGACCAACGATGAAATAGTTATTCGCATGATTAACGGCCGAGGACGCGATTTATAATAAAAAATTAATGTTAGCGAATCAATTTGTCCTATTTAACGTATAGTAATGCTAATAATATCTAAGTAAGTATTACAATGAGCAACAGACTGTTGCTTCTTACGTAGACGACGGTTCAAGGCGAATGTGAGTGGCGCCTTATTGTGCCTTTTCACACGGCGAGTTGCTGTATGACAAAAATAATGATATATTTTTACTGCTATTTAAAAGTCGAGGTTGTTTAAAGTGTTTTCTGGTTTTGACACATTTGTAAAGACTAAGAAAGTTAAAAAAATCCTCTTTTAAAAATTTTTTTGTTTACCTTTTGATGCTTAAAAACACTAATTATTTATGTTTGAAATCCTGATCCTGAAATTATAGATAATATTTATTTCGGATGAAGTTCTCATATTTTTAGAAGCATGTTATTCAAAGTCCGTATCTTAAAGGCAATGAAACAAAAACACGATGACACTGACACGAGAAATTAACTTCTCAGAAATTACTCGCTGCTTTTGTTCGCAATCAAAAACAGACCACCCTGGTATTAAGGAGTGTGAAAAGCGCCACGATGTGTTTAGAATCAAGTGAAATGATTAAAACTATAAAACGAACCGAGATCAAAGAACATCTTCATGTGTCATATTTTAATTATTTTTTATTAGTATTATTTTCCTCGACTATTCAACTAACGTGGTATAGAAAATTCTAATAGCAATAAAATCCTAGTAATTACAGTTGAGTTTTATCAACTCTTTTACGTGATACCTACTGCTTGTATTCCGTGAGCTTTCAATATTAAAATACATTTAATTATTATGGAACAAAGTAATGGAACATAAACTTTCTGTAAAGCAAATAATAAGTATTTTTTAATAAGTTTAATTTTAACTTCTTTTAAGTGTTTTAAGTTTTTTTAGTATATGTATATGTTTCATGAATCTTTTAAAAAAATCATTTTCTTTTTGAAAAGACAGATGGTTGTTAAAAGAAATAAATAAGACATCATCTTTAACAATTCGAAAATGACATTGTTATTAACATTTGGTATTAAGGGTGAAAAATATTTTCCTTCGCGGATTATGCTAAAAATATAGACATAAAATAATTTCACATGGGAATATCCAGGGTTGCCACTTGCCAGCCACGCGATAATAAATCTGGAGCTTGTCTGTACCTCATTACTAGTCTTGAGCACAAGTTCTTGATGATTTATGTAAAATTTAAGCCACAGTTTCACAACAAGTGCCAACTGTGAGTGATCATGACATATTGTCCGAATGATAATCAAACTATCTGGAATCCCATTAAAATTGTTCATTATTATTTACTAATAAATGTCTTTTATATTTAAATATTTAATTATGGATATTTCAGTTATAAACTGATATTTAAGGGTCAACATATTGTTATTTATTTGATTCTGATATAAAACACAAAAACATTGTGAAAAAAAAATTAAGGACATTCGAGTGTAGTGTGTCTATGTGCTTGAAATTAACGGCACTGAGGTTCATATAAACTTAACGCTAACAAACAATCTCTTAAAGTCGAATAATACAAGGCTTCTACTGACCTCTATTCCGTTGCTATTATCCTTTTCACAAAAATCAAACACAAAACGAATCACTTATTTTTATATAAACATCCATATACGTGATACCAACCGTCAAATTCAAAAAGCAATGTGACAAACGCGACGGTTGATCGAAAAACTAACATCGATAAACCGGAACATTTTAATCGTTTTAATATAATCGGCTGCACAACCGCGGCCGAGCGAGGCGGACGCGCGAATGGGTTGACTTCAGAGTTGACTAGTCGAGATTTTGACTGAGTTGATTAAACAATCATCACAGCAAAAGGCTGTGGTCGAGTTATCGTTCAATTAGCACTAATAAAGAACGAATTAAAACTTTATAATTTATATCACCAATGAAGTTTTAACTGTATGATACTAAAATTATCTTTATTGGCTATCCTTTTTATAAAATTAAATGAATTTATTATTTTATAACAATTTTAAAATTAATTTTATGAGGAGAATACTAAGTACATGTTGTAAAGTCGGTTTTTAATCTTAAATAACTACATGACAAGGTGAGGGTTGTTAGTTCAAAAACTATTTTTTTTAATGTGTAACATTTTAGAGTATTAAATATTTGAGTTTTAAGCTATCCATAACATATAAATATGGCAGGTATAAAAAAATATCAAAGATTTTGTTTCGTTAGAATTTAATACATTTTATAACTAGTTGTACAAAACGATCAAATTATTTTATCAATATCTAAAAAAACAGGATCTTTAAACAATACCTACAAAAAATCAAGAATACGCGAAGATACATGGTATATTTAATTGACTGTATGATTTATCGTCACAAGGAAGTTTATACAAGAAAATAAAACGAACTAATTTAAAACCACCAAACAGGTTATGGATCAGCAAATTATATATATTTTTTAATAATTCCTAATCATCATTTCATAATTACTAATAAAAATATTGAGGTACGGACACAAAACTTTTTGTGATCAAATAGGATTTTCCAAAAATAACTGCGTTGATTATAGCGATTAAAGGGCATAAAATATTTAATCTTATTCACAGCCAACAGTGAATGTTAAAACGGTTTATAAAAATTGTTGGAAACTGAAGATAATATTTAAGAACTGGAAGGAGATAGAAAATATAAACAGAAATGAGTACTCTGATTAGATTAATGTCACCTTAGTATAGATAAAAAAAAAATTGCCACTGCTTAACTAATAGATAGTTTAATTTGTCATTGGACAAGATAATTAAAAATATAAAGTAGTAATGAAACTAATAATGAAGTATCATTTCAAAAATTGACAAAGTCAATTAGGATAGGAGACTTAAAAGACTGTAATTCTTCCATTTAATTGTTTCTATTTGTATATGCACGGCTAAACATACCAATGCGTAAAACAGTAAACGAGGAAGCAGTCACGTTTGTCATGAAAGCAAAGTAACAATACATTAATAATGTCAGTATCACAAAGTGGGTTAATCATAGATTAATAACATACTATCCAGTTCAACCGAAGGCAGAACAGATGTAATAAATCATTACGTCCGAGACTGAACAATACGCAGACTGTCAGACAAACATTAACGATGGAGGTAGAAGTGCAAAAAATACTTGTTCAAATTATTTTTTATTGCTAAATTATATTTGAACTTAATTAAGGACACAATGATGATATTTTTATATCAAAAATCAAGAGTCATCAATAACAGAAGGTTCCTCTATTAATGCCTTCGAATCAAGTTGAGTCGTATACATAAGATATTTGAAATTAATTATAATGTTTTGAGATTATAAGCAACTTTTATAAAAATGTATGTTTGGAAATTAAATATACCCTATAAAATAAGTGGTTAAAAAGCTGTTAGTTGAACTGTTATAAATCCATTTAATTGTAAATAGCGAGCCCGGATATGGAGAGTATTTTAGCAGCTAAAAAATTGTTTATAAAATCGATGGCGGGATGAATCATGTTACAAAAACAAATACCATTGAGGCATCCATAATCATCATCATCGTCGCAAGAGTCTTTGCAGACTCGTCCCGGTCATCACGTATCAGTGATCGTATACATGATGGAAGATAGTTGCAGTGGTTTCTCCTTGCCTACTGGGGCTGGCTACTAATACTTTTTGGGGTTGTTTAGACCCAAAGTCTTGTGTAGCCTCCTTCCACTCACCACTGGCTGGAAGTAGGCTTCAGGCATTGGTGTCTGAATACTCTTAGAAAGTACATATGACTTGAAAACGATCACATTGGGGTACTTGCCAGTTTTCGAACCCGCGTCCTAAAGTGTATTCAAAATGTAGCCAACAGTAAGAAACTTATATTTTTTTAATATTTAACTGAATATCACAATTACATATAACTAATAAATGGTAATTTTCATAAAAATACATATGTATGTATATATTTTCTGTATAACTACAATCCATTTCAATTATTATTTTGTTGGATTTATTGTGTCAGATCATATATTAGTATTAGTGTAAACAAAATCTGAAAATTCGATTTCCGAAATCGAGATATACTCTGATTGTTGAATTCTTAACAAAGACAATCCCCCAACGTATATCGCGATGTAACAGCACTAATGTAAAATAAAAATGCTTACACCAAATTCCACGATAAGATCCCAATAACCAAAACAATACAGAACAATATCAAATATTCATATATATTTAACTTAACACGTTTATATCTATAAGTAATTTATAATACATAAATCGATACTTTGTTGTCGTTACCCAGTAAGAATGTGAACTTATGAAAGTTGAAAGCTTTAAAACCATTCAACTTATCGTTAAGTTAACGACTTATTCTTGTTCTCCTGGTGTTATGGTTAAATATGTTATGGGAGCGGTTCTAATAGCTTCTACGTCAAATG
>DVQP01000720.1:0-19893 GCA_018231745.1 Danaus eresimus
TACACTCGTAGCTTATATATGTTATACCCGTGCAAAGCCGGGGCGTGTCACTAGTCACTATAATTATAGGTTTACCTTGTTAATGCTCAGAGTCCTCTGTTGTTCTATCTCGGGTGGCACCGGCTGGGGTGGAATAAGAGGTTCAATGTTTTTGTTCTTGTCGAGAGCCGTTTCATCGCATATAGATATGTTCACCTTCCTTTCGATATTATCAGACGCACAGCGGCGCTTCGGTTTGACCGGGGTCACATTGCGCTGTGGGTATTCGACCGACTTCCGTACTTTTTTTGTCGGATCGCCGTCAGTGGAGTTTTTATTTACTTCATCGTTACTATTTTCTTCATTTGTTATGTTTTCTTTGTTGCTGATGTTCGTTGTTTCGTCGTCGTAATTTGAAATTGTATTTGTTTTAAAATCGGCGAATGTGAATGGTTTTGGTTTTTCAGCGTCTTCGTTTCCTTGTAATGTTACATTTCCATTTTCTGTTGCTGCTGTACATATTATTCTGTTGGGTTCTTGAGTGTAATAATTTTCATAATTATTATTACTCGAGGAATCTGTGTCCTCGGAACTGTACGAAAAGCGATCTTTCGGTTGATCGCACTCTTCGAAGTCAGAAATATTTATGAGGTGCTTAACGTAATTCCCGCAAAGGAGTTCCCAAGTGGCTTTCAAGTCAAAGATTTTCGTCACAAATTGGTCATATTCTAGAGTCATGTTTAACGTAGTTTTATAATTATTTAGGATTATGGAGACGTCCGTGGACTTCATTTTAAATTTTATAACACCACTAAAGAATATTTCAGTCAGAGCTATTATTTTGATAAGCCATGAAGATGAGGTCTGTTTGTATAAATTGGCTGCGTAGTCTAAGTTTGATACTTTTTGCACGAGAAATTTTAATCCTGGCCTAGAGTCAAACTGCATTGCTCTAGTGTAAGATAATTCAAGACTTTTAAGTAAAAGGTTAACATTGTTTTGGTTTAAGAAAAACTTGTAATTACAAACGTTCGTACCAGTTCTGAAACTTTCCAGTAGAATACTGTTTATTCCATAGAAGACGTCGGAAGAAGCCTGTATTAAAACCGTAGCAATAATTTGGACTAAAATTTGGTGAGCGAGCAGACCCACAATCAATCCTCTATTCGTAATTCTTACTGTGTATAAATCAGGATTCAGAGATTTCATAGATTCTTGTAAATAGATGAGGAATATGTAACTTCTGTCGTCAATTAAATTCTGTGATGAATTTTTTGATGTCTGCTTGCTTTGATTGTCATGACCTTTGAGATGCTCAGTGAAGAAAACTTGTTGAGCCATAGCATGGAGGCGTACATTGTCATTGATCGAGCAATCCCGTCTCGCAGCTACTTTAACAATTGCCAAGTCTCCGTAAAAACTATTCGAGTTTTCTTTAAATGCATATGTAAGTTGCTTTAACGGGCTCAAGCTTACGTTGCAAGCTCTATGAAGACTTATGCATACTATCTCCCATTGTTTATCAGTTAGAAGGTGTCCAGAAGTTAAAATTATATGTCTTATACATGATGCTCCCAAACGCGCTATCGGTTCTTGCGGTTGTGAAATACATTCAACTAAGACTAGCATGATCTGCTTTAAAGCAAATGTTGCCTCTGGACTTTCGATGGGTTCGATATTCTTAGTATCTTTTTTATCCTCCGCTGTTGCTCTTTCTATATTAATATGTTGAAGTTCGTGAAGATAAAACACAATAGTGTCCGTGGTCATGCCACAGCACTGTTTAAAATTTGGCATTACACTGTCCCAGTGTGTGTTAACATTGGCTATTTGCCGCAACCATGTTTGTACAGTAGGCAGCAGTAAATGGTTAATGCAATGCAACCCGAAGTGGGTTCCTGGGACTTCAGCTATGTTTTTCAGTAATTTAAATAAAGTTTCCATGGCTGTTGGTTGATTTTTCTTAGAACAGACCACCGTAGCCGATATCAATCCTTCAATAAGAACGTACCAGACCTTTAAAATATTACTTGGTTTATCTAATTTCAGAAGACAATTGTTTGTTGTGTTTGAAGGTGGTAAGGTAGTTGACAGTTTTCTGTATGACATTAGTTCTTCCTCACAATTTTCATTAACGATATACTTGGTTACATCTATTGATGTACTAGGAATTATGGGATCGACTACTGATAACGGCAAATCGCCTTTAACTCTACTCCCTGTATTGAATATGGGACATTTTGGCATGTTGTACATCATGGTTAAGATATCTGCGCAACTTTCTAAGTGGTATAACGCCTCTCTGCACATATCCACAATAACCTTCTCAGATTTTTCCTCACTGAGCGGTATAAATTTACTATTTTTGGAAAACTTAAGATTTAGACTAGGTTTTGGTTGGGGCGGTGTTGGGACTTTCTTTGGTTTCGGTTCACTCGGCTGAGTTTCATCATAATGCAGACCCTTTATATGACTTAACAGGCAAAGGATGCAGTCCAGAGCAGCATTCGCAAATACGAGTGTGTTGTCAGTGTTCAGAAACACTTTAAATATTTCGAGAATAGCAGAATATTGGTTGGAATTGTTAGCTGCTCGAAGTGTATTGAACAACGGTCGCCAACCCGATCTAATTTCCATGCGATTTGTCTCAACAAATTCACAAATGCAGGATATTATTTGTTCCTATAAAAAAAGTGTATAAAATAGACTAAATACAAATTGATAGTTCAATATTTCATTGCTGGCTGAAGAAATCATGTACCTGAATGTCGTCATCACAAAGTTCTAAGCATAGTAGATTTTCAAAAGGTTTTAGTAAAGCTTCATTGAAATGGAAGTGCGGCAGTTCAACTTGCTGATTGAGCAGAGCTGTGGCACAGTCGTGTAGACATTGAATAGCAAGGCTTGATATTTGGATATCTTTATGGCAGGCAGCCTGTAGATAAAACTCTCATTATAAACCATAATAAGTAATAGTCGCGATATAGAAACATATATTAGATAAACACTGTCTTTATTCATTATGACTTAATTACTATAGTTTTTGGGAATAAGGATATATGAAAAGTTAAGTCGATCAAGGTTTTTTTCGAGTTAAATTATCACATATAACAAATTAACGTGAGAGTTCTTTTAAAAGTTACATTATTAGCAAGTGCAGCAGTAATCTTTGACTACCTGCATAAAGTGTGGTCCGACGACAGTCCATATGGCCATACGGTGGGCGAGTGGACGAGCCGCTCGGAGACATCTCAGTGCGACATCCCCAGCCCGACACACAGCACGAGCTGCCTCCCCTCCCGCAACCCTCACACGCGACCGGCGCCACCAACCAGGGTTGTTGCTACTTATATCCTGCTCCCACGACGAAAATAACTAAACGAGATACGTACCGCATTATTTGTGATATTAGTTTGGATACGACAAGTGGAATGCTTTATTTTAAGTGTAACAATTTCGAATCCAGCTCGCGTCCATGACTTTTTTCTATTTCAATTTTATTCCAAGCTAATAGTGTTACGAAATAAAACTGTCAGCGATACCAAATAGAAAAGATGTGAGGAAATATTAGGTTTATTCAAATAAAATCAGATAAACTTATCCGTACACCATTTGAGTTTATATTGCAGTATATTAACAAACGCTTTACTTGGAACGACTTTTAGTAAAGATATTTAATTGGATTCTATTATTATATTTTATTTATTAAATACATTCTAATGTCTAACCGACCAGTCTATGGTTGTGGGCGACTAGTCTCTGCAGCGCTGCCTTGAGCGCAGGCAGCGTAGTGGTGGCAGCAAGCCGCGAAAACAGCGCGTCTGTGGCAGCGGACAGGGCGCAACACACACGTGCGGCGTTTGAACCGCTGATAACGTTACCACCCTTGAGGAGACATAAGTACTCAATGTATGAAATGGAAATTTGATATCGTGATAGCAACAAAGATTAAGACCCAGTTTAATTTTTCGTATAAAATTTGGGCGCATTAACTAACAAGTGACGTATCGAGAGATACCATCAAAGAATGAAGTGGTGTACCGCAGCAAAAATTTAAAGCAACTACTTCAATTTGGCCGTCTTATAATTTGATAGCCGGTTATTTAGCGTGACATTTAATAATTCGTCGTTCATTTTTTATCGCGGGACGTAAATATTTTGACAGACAATTACATTTTTAAAAGTTCATTCGTAAACAACTTCTTTAAATTCAACACAGTTTGGTGAAAATGGGTCTGAGGCCTTTAAAAACAAGCATTTCTGTTGTGTACAAATAAATGTTAATGATTAGTGCAATAAATTAAAATATGTCATAATTTGTAACTAAGAATTTCCTCATATATACAACATTACAAATAGCAACAATTTATTGCTGTAGACATATGACCAGGTGTGGAGAAAATGCCTTCTTTAAATTGCAGGTAGAATCATTTTTTTATTTTTATTATGTCTGTCTTAAAATATGTCTTAAAATATGAATATGTATTGTCAGTTTGAACAAAGATGGTGATAAATGATTGGTAAATATTAACTTTACATTATCAGTACTTAGGTTTTCGGAACTTAGATTAAGCATACTTTAATATTATTTTAATAGAGATACGTAGTATTTCTCGTGCCCACCGGCTGATATATTGAAATCACAGTAAGAGACCATAGTAATTATCAAATCGTAATCCTAACAACTTCACAACCTAGCAATCAAATTTCTACAATTATATAAAAACCTGAAAGCCTATATTTTAATGGGATCTAAGATTTTCGCGTGTCATTTAGATAAAACTAATATATTTTCGGATTTTGTTGTTTTGTTGCTGTAAACTAACCGAAACTTCGGGATTATGTAGTTTTAAAGTAATAAAAAAAAATCGCGTAGTAAATCCGAAAATATTTTAGTTTGACCTATATTTTAATATTATTTCTCTACGCCTTACCTCTTGCCTGCACGTCTCTACAATTTTTGCGACAGACATTTCGTTGTTTGTATTATTTTCCAGCACTGGTTGTAGGAAATTAAAAACGTCCACACTGAAAATTAAATAGCCGATATGGATTGGAATTTTCATTTAAAGTTTAGTTACGTGACGTAATGAATCTTTAATTACCAGGTTTCATCGTCCCTTCCATCTAGAACTAATTTGGCGTCGGCCTGCAGTATGGATATAGTTTTGTTTCGGCCTGTCTGCATCGTTATTATGGGCGTTGCGTTATTTCCTTGTTGGCCAAAAAGTGAATGCTCGAAACTGGACACGTATTGGCAGGCTACGAATATATGTTCCCAACACTCCGGCGCCTTTGAACCCAGTTCCAAACCGCCTAGCACATGATGAAGAAATTATATACAATAAACAACAATCTCTCGTATTTATATCGTGTCTGTTAATATTCACCTGAAATCAATATATCTAAGGACAATGCATGTGTTGCTAATATTTTTCCATTGGCCGGTTGTGACGTGGCAGAGTTCGCTAACAGAGCCAATATGCTACTGCATCTATTCTGTAAGCTTAGCGTCGTGCTTATTCTTGCAGCCTTAAAATTAAAAAATAAATATTTATTTAATTTTCATATATATCCTTTTTTCTTAGTTTTTCTTTTGTTGCATATTTTACCTTATGCAATCCCTCCAAGCACTGTATCGTTAGTCCCTCCCAGGCAATTCTCTTTCTTTTACCGAAATTATTTATCTTCTTGGATATAATACCCCGCAGTTTGTGCTTTTTATTCCTATAGCCAGTTAATGGCACACTGAGTACCGTCACCATTGAGTCCCATATACATGTTAGTATTCTAAAAATATGGGAAAAATAATATGATAAATGTTATAAAATGCATTACAAACCTTTTGACTCTTCGTTATACCTCCTCGCCCAACGTAAGCTGGCCTGATATTGTGGAGAATCATTAGCGTCTTTATAGATCATCGAAACCTCCTTTAACTTTTGCCAATCCGACATCACAGGATTCTGATCCAGACCTCCTAAATCTAAAAAAAAAATATTTTTATCAATGTTTTTAATTGTGTGTAGTTTTCAGACTCTTTTATTACTTAAAAATATAAATATATAATGTTTTTGGGCTAGAAGATCATAATTTTGTAAAAACGAAAAATCATAGTTTTTTTCATCCTGAAAATGGAAAGCAAATAACAGAATCTTGTTTCAATCAAATTCTACTGAAAGTGATTGAATCTTTACCTGATAGCAAATGTATCAGTGGATGGTCAGCACTAGTGACATCTTTGAGTAAGTCGGTTGCTAGAACCTGCTGGTAGAGCTCCCTCAACCAGGTTGCTGATAAATAAACCAGTACACCGCTACTTTGTACTTCATCCACGAACTCGTCTTCGATTAATGGCACTTGGACCTTCTGATAATATGGAACATATTAAGTTACAACAAATATCATGAAGGTTGGAATTAAAAGAAATGTAAGGACTTTTAGTTTGTCAACGTAATTTTCAAAATCAATAAAAATCACACATGGCTTACGCCCACATTTAATGTCACTTTTATAGCGAAATGCACATGAAATAATTTTTTTGCGTTCAGCTTCCAGAATAACTCGAACTTCGCGATACATAAATCATCAGCTAGACTTAGGTTTTTGATTCGTCTCCAACAAATATATCGTGATAATATTTTCTTTGGTAATACAATACTGCTGTAATATATAGTTCAATCTCACGTGTCCGTCGTTATAGTATCTCGCCCGTCGTTGTCTGAGGGTTAACAGCAGCGCGGCGTAAGTGGCGAGGTACACGCCGTCCGCGTTCATCACACACGCGGTCGCTGGCGGCTGCGACGCGTTGTGGGCACAGCACTTCCAAGCGAAGTCCTGCATTGATTCGTCGACCTACATATACAACACATCGTAGGCTAAAACTATAAAACTCAGAAAATACTGATTCATTACTGAAATGCTTTAATATATCAATGCATAGGATGAAACAAAAACCCTCGCCGCGTCTGGCTGTCCAGTCGCGATAAACGGAACAACTACTGCACCGATAGCGTAACTCTCGAGGAAGGTTTTAATATAAAATTTGTTAAGATTTTGTATTTACTTGTGTGTACATTAACGATATTTGTTGAAGATGTCGGGAAAACATGAGCCGCCTGAGAGCTTTTAACGAAAACACTACTTAAAGTCTTTGAGATAGAACAAAATAATATAAGGTTGAAATCATGAAATTTATTTTGATAAGACTAAATATCATATTAATGTAAATAGCTTTCCAATAAACGCTTTAGGAATGCACAATTTTAAAAGTTGTAAAGTAAATATAATATGTTATCCGTATCTGTAAATTACTTTTTAAATCATTTAAATCGGGTTTACCATTCGAAAGTTATCATAATATAGGTTTAATAATTCTTAAAAATAAATAGGCTATTTTATGTTTTTTGTACAGAGCCCGCGCGAACCCGGGCCTGGTACCTAGTATTAATATATTTCCTCACTCAATAAGTAGTTATGTAAATCTGCAAATTTTAATATCTGTTGTGAGACTTTTGGCCTTTGCTCAGCCGTGGACTCGAATAGGCCGATGATGTTTCTTATTATTGTCTGTTGGAATAATATTTTATTAAGCGCTGTTTATTCTCACCTCGATACAAGTACGAAGGTTCAGTAGCTTCGGCAGAAGTGAATTTTGCAATGTTTTCACGAATTGTCTCGCGTTGTGTCTTTCAAGATCAACGTTGCATTCTGTTATTGTGCATCTGGAATTTTTTATTCGGTTGAGCTTTATTACAATAGTAAATATTTTTGTATGTAATGTTTTTTCTAATTAATTTTCTCTTTTTGCCCACTTCCTTACCTTCCCAGATTTAGGGTTTTTGGTATGTCTTTCGTCTTCTCGTTACAGGTTTCCTTTTGTGCAGTTTTTGGCGACGATGGATTATTTGCTCTTGTGGGAAGAAATACGTTATCAGCGTCAGAATCAGCTTCAACTTCACTTCCAGAACTCATATTTTCTGGTCCAGATGTATCTGAAACACACGAACAGATAAACATAGAATTACGTTTAATATCATATGCTCAGTATAATAATTTGTTTAATCTCACCAGAAGAGTCATCTTTAGTTTCACTACTCTGCAACACAGCAACGACATCTCTGAAATAATAATGATTTATATATAATTGATATTAACTAGTATATAATCGAATGATTCTACTACTAAATTAAGTCTTACCTATACGGACTCGGCAATCTGGCTAATGTCTGATAAGTAAGTGGTCCAGTATAATCCGAGTCATGCAACTGCGGCCAGTGATTTACAATTCTTTCCGCCACGTCATTAGGTATATATTCAATAGATCCCGAACAGAGTTTCTCCAAAGCATCCAAAAGTGAAAATACACATTCAACAGCCGCAGCCACTATATCTGGATTGCCACTTCGTCCACACTCTTCAATGCCGTCCATTATTCTAAAATCACCAATACAATAATTTATAAGTCAAAATTATTAATTTTCTTTAATTATAAAGCCACAATTGATAGTTACAATCTTATAATCGCCATATCATCGCTATGCCGTTCATCAGTCTTCTTCATGAGCACTAACTGGCAGAGCCGTCGTGGGTTGCAGAGTAATTCGCGAGCGCTTCTCAGAGGTTCAACTCGGTGCTGAACAGGCGGGTACAGGAGCATACGGTGGTATAACGCCTCCAGGACCGGTCGCAGGTTCGAGGTCGAGCCAACTAAACGGACTAATTGGTTGGCAATACTAGGAAGAAAATAATCTTTAAGCTAGTTGCCAACTATGACTTCTTGACATAAGGAAGGTTTCTCTGGTCAATGTAGACTATTGATTATTATAAAGTATGCCTACTCTGTTAAGCATTTTGAATAGGATAAGTGATTTGGAATTAGTTTAATATATTTAATATCTAAATCGCAAATTCCAAATGAACATTAATCATGTGTTACACGGTTATAATTCGTATGAATCTTCATACCTGTATATGGCTTTGGCTTGTTTGCTATTGAAACTTGGAGCACAGACTAATGCGCCGGATCCTCTTCCGGAATCATCAACCAGGTGACCTTCATGTTCCCTTTATCCAAAACAATTAATAATTTCTAATATGACAAAAAAAATTATGGATGTAAATATAAAAGCAATTTTACCTGGATTTTATATTTTTGTCAACCCTGGGAGTTCCGAGAAAAGATATAAGAGAAGGACAAAACTTCTGCCACAGAAATGTTGTAAAGTGTGAGTTTCCACTTACTCTTTCAGAGAGACTGGACATTAGAGTTAGGAGACAATCCAGAAAGAACAGGGCTAATGGGTTTTGTTTGGGTGTTCTGCGAAAAACAATGTATATTAAAATTATTAAGGAAGTAAGTATTGTGACGTCATGTGTCTGTTATTCAAAAGCGATGTGCCCTATTCAATATAAATAATCATTTACTTACAATTGCGTCTCAGAGAGTCTGCTGCACAAATATTGTATAACTGGTATAACTTCGCTATAGCAACCCACTGCGACTATATGGTTCCGTCCAATGGGCGAACCTTCGGCTAGGAGTTCCTGACATTCTTCATCTAAAATGGAATAGTAGACCATAAAAATATCTATGTTTTATGGCGGGAGAGATAGATGGACAGTAAACTAAGCAAGACAAAGGTCATAATAGCATTTATCTCACATAAACTTTTTATCACATATAGACGCTAACATTATATCAATGACCCAATAACTCGTATAAGCTCACCAAGCTGAGCACAGTACGCCCTCAACATTTGTGCTGCAGCAGCCCGTGCGGCCGCGGCCACATGTGGCGACGAGCCCGCAGCCTCGCCACAACGACCACAAGCCCACACACAGAGCCGACCGTTCAGAGTACGCCGAGGTGACAAAGCCATTGACAGGTACATACGGAAGATTTGAACCTACGCAGTCATTATATCAACACATGTGTTATAGAAAATACAGGTCATTTAGTTTTGAAAAATTTGCATTTATAGTTTAGTACACATTAACATAAGTACGTACATATTAAACAGATAAATATACATACCTGGGTATCGGGAAGCTGATACATGACAGAAGTTGTGGCACAAAGCAATTGTGATGGCATCCATAGCGAATCGTCTTCAGGCTCGATGCCGCGGTGAAAACGATCGTCTCGCAATAATTTCTTCAAACAATAATTAAAAAAAAATACAGTTTTTGTTATTGTAATAAAAATTCACAACGAAATGTGCGTTTAGAGAAAATATTTGTACATGAAACCCCTGGAGTGCGAATGCGGCGAGGCGCGGCCGCTTGGTTTCCAGCGCGATCTGCAGCGGCGACAAGCACGCCCGCCGCAATTCGTATGATGCCCGCCTGCTGCTTTCTTGCAGGCAAAGGACCTCTACACAATTTTTATTATTTTATATAAAGGTCATTTTTTACTTTAATATTTGTTTTATTTAATATATCTATCGCCGTTTCCCTAAGATTATTTAAAAGCTTTACCATTTTATATTTACAAAAAATCATAAAGTACACTAAATAAATACAACTATACTAAAATAAAAAAAATGTAATGTCTTAGTTTTATGAAAAAAAAAATTAATGACACAAATAATACCTAATGCATCCTGACATGATTTTTTCAATGAGTTTAACTTCGGCCCTGTAGCTTCTCTAAATATGTCTTGAAGCAGTTCTTCCATATCAATGGAACACCGGAATCATTTTCATACACTTCGTGTACTCAAGCACAAAAGTGTAAACTTAATATTTCAAACAATTGTCAATGAGGAAACTAAATATGGTGATACAAACTGCGTTTCACAAACGAGTGGGTGTTACGCTTATCGCTGCACGGAGCATGCTCAATCGAAAAATCAATAAACTTGTCGGGAGTTTTCTTTTACTCCTTCTACTTAGTTCAACAGGTGGTAGCAATTTTTTGCAGTACGCAAAAACAAGCATTTTCAGTATTATTATTATTGAATAATTATTTAAATTTTGGCAAATGTATTCATATTAAGCGCTCAATTATGTTTTATTGACATTTACATGTTTTATTTCTTAAATCCATAAATTTTCACATTCAAGCAGGTCATATAATATATATATTGTTCATATTATTAATCAAATATTTTATTAACTTTTAAAACCGTACTTAAAATATCATTTTTATGGAAGTACATGATTAATTTTATAAATAAGCTAATTTGCATAACATGCTTTTAACTTTGTTTACCATAATATATCATTCGTACTTCAAAGGTTCTTGTTGTTCTTAATTTTAGTTAGTACTTATAAAAATAATAGCAAAATTAAATTACGATTTCATAATTTTTTGGCTGCTTAATATATATCAAAACCTATACTTTTTCTTAAAATTATACTCTTATATTCATAGTACTTAATAAAATCATAAGGTAAATTGGGTCTTGAAAGATATAGAGTAAAAATATGTATATACGTCAATTGTCATCGTTTTTTTACTTTATCGTTGTCAATGTCACTATTTTCATAATAAATTCTTTGAAAATGGTTTCCTGGAGTGCTTTAGGCCGATCATTCGGCATTAACCTTTTTAAAACTAATTTAAGATCAACAAACTTAGTCCAAAATGTGAATTTCTCACTAGCTAATACCTTAAAGGGGGATCATGGACATAAAACTATGGTCTTGCAGCCATCAAGGTATAATGACATTAGTGATTATCTAACCAATTTTTATACGACATTTCAACGGAATAACATTAACACCACGATTAAATTATAGGTGGCAATGGCACAAATTCAAGGATATGTTCCACTACTACCTAATGGTAGGTTTGATCCCGGTAGGAGCAATCATCTTTTATACCAATGTGTTCATCGGTCCCGCTGAGTTGACCCCTATCCCGGAGGACTATGTGCCCAAACATTGGGAGTACCATCGCCATCCCATAACAAGATTTATTGCGCGCTACATCCATAACAATCCTCAGCAGGTAAATAGAAAATTTTGTGCTCTTAATAGTACAAATACTTATATATGTATATGTCAAGTGTTTGGTTGGTTATAAAAATTATTGATATATCTTGTGTGTAAAATCTAGTATTCTCATTGAAGATTAATACAAATCAATCCAAATAATATGTCCGCATTTAAACTTTGGATGCTGATTTATTAAATTTAGTAAACAAAATTTTATTAATGTAATTCTGTGATAAATTTTTAAAATAACTGTGCCAGCTTTATAAATGTTAAATGTTTTAACACTTATATTTTCATTTAGATACAAGATCGTTTACTGACTAAAGTACATTACATTTCTGACAAATCTCCAGATCCTTGTGACGGAATTCAAAGTTTTGGAAGTCTTATATTAAGTGATGATGGAAGACTAATCATTGCCTAGCCCTTATTATCAAGTCTTTATGGTATCAGATAGCATTTCAATATATAGCTATCAATGTTCAGTAGTTAAAGTAATTATTTTTAATCGTTATACACAATATTTCATTTGTAGGGAAGTAATTATTTGAGAAAGAATTATTATTTAGAATTTCTCAATAGGTTTAGTAGCTATAAGTTATTTAAATATTTGTAATTTGTAAGGAAGAAAATATTGTATTATATGATATGGTAAATATTTAGGAAGTGGTTGCAAAGTACAATGTACATGTATATTTGTGTGTTACAGTATTTCAGACCTCCATTTTTATAATGAATAAAATTTAGTATTTTATTCCCCAAAATAAAAAACTAATTATATGCAATTTTTCTCAAAATAGTTAAAAAAAAAAACAATTTTCTTAATAATAACAATACTGTTTCTCATTTTAATTTACAGGAATATGAAAAATTCATGCATTATATTGATGAGGAGGCCCAGAAGGTAAAACTTAGGGCTCTAGAAAAGATGGTGACGCAGAAAATGGCTGAGAGAAGCGATTATCAAGCATACTACTACCGGCCCATGGTTAACAAATACCTCCGTGTGAATAAACAAGTCGGCGATGAAATTTATGAACGCATCGGTGACAATCATGATGAATAATCGCCTTTAACAATTCTAGTTTATTTAGAAGCTGTATAGTAATGCCATAGATAAGTTTAAAATTTGGATTTTTCTTTTGCGATCAATTTTTATTGTGATTATATTACATTTAATTGTTGCAATAAATGATGTGAAACGAGACTGGTTTTTATTCAGACTGAGGTTTTGTTGTATGAATTTGTATATTAAAATAATTTTGGATGTATTTAGAGCACAGATAAATAAATCTTATAAATAAATGGGGTTAGAATATGTTTTTAAGCAAAATGAACCTCTAAACTACAAATGTTCTGTATCTCAGAAGTTTCTTTTATGTCCTATATTTTCTCAAGTATTGATTTCATACAGTATTTGTTTACTTACTTGTAATCAACCTCCATAATAATAACTGCCTTTATAATTTTTTACATTATATCTGTATAGAGTCTGTGCTCACCATAGAAACTTTTTGCTGTTGTGACCCAACTTTGTTCTTAATCAGTTAAGGGTTAGACTTAGGTTTACATTCATTGAATTAGGCACATTGATTAATATGTGTAAAGAGATATATTTAGTAGACATATATGTTTTGAAGCAAAACTTTTACTTTAGCCTGTATAGGCAGTATTTACAGTAATTCCCCTTTAAAACAGAAATGTTTTAAATTTAATATAGTACTCGTATACAACAAATCTCTATAAAGATAGTATTAAAGAGCTCTTGTATAATTATTCATGCTAAACAATCTGCTATACAAGTTTCTGGAGCGTACATAAATGTGACAGAAGAAAAAGAGATAACTCTTTATTGCTCTGATGACCGCCTCTAACATTATTCATAATTAGCTCACAGCTGTAATGCGACATGCAATAGTGACGCGTGGTGATGTCAAAAAAGATGGAACATTAAAAACCAATATTACTAATACTGTTTTCTATAGATCTTTACTACAATTAATCGTTTTAGTTATCATTAATCTCAATTAGCTAGAATTCAATTTACAGATAAATTCGTTTAATCATTCTACGTACTAAGTACAAAGGTAATAATAGCACGTTTAAATATGTAGTATTTATTGTGCTGTCATAAATAAGTATCCAATACAATGAGACTTATTTATTTTTATTGCTTTGCTTTTTCGCTAAGTGAGCCTTGTTTAGATATATTGAAAGAAACCTAACCTATAAGGTGTTGTGAATTTGATAGAGGGAATGTAACCGTCGGTACGATTCAATGAAATTATACGGATACTGATATAATATTTTTACTAACGTTAATTGCATAGAAACATGAAAAAATACCCTAATTTCTGTTTGACAAATAATATACGCTATTTAGTTACCTGTTCCTTAATAACTTGTATAAATACTATTTCAAATAAGCTTCTGATAAAACAGACCTACTAAAACTGACTTATTTGTGTTAAATAACAAATATTATTTTCGGTTGTGTTAAGTAACAAATATGAGTTTTGGCGATGATAAGTTATATTATTTAAAATTTTAATTCGTCTAAAATTACGACAAATAAGTTATGTTGCGTGTAAATATAAATTAAAAAATTAGGTTTAACTATATATTCGTTTGCTTTACATAGTATTTCGGTTAACAGATTTCGCTCGACCTAATCATTAAAATTCATATTAAATCAGCAGAGTGATTGATTATTATTATACATGTAAAAAAAATATGTAAAGTTGAAGTCGGTCACGATACAAATTCCGGTACGATTCATTTTCAATATTAAATAAAATGAAACGATGTAGGCAGAAATTTAGATAAAGTTAATGAATTGTTGATAGAAAGAATTTTCCTGTTCATGTATTAAAAAAATATAAAAATATAGGTATCTACTGTTGTGGATATCTGTTTTAATCTACATTTTCTTTAAGCTTCAACTCGAATACACGGATGTTAGATGGACATTGAATATAGCGAGTTAAATAAGAATATTATACGTAATAGTGGCAACACATTATGTAAGTACTGCATTATATTATTATGTATCTTGAACGATAAACAAGTAATAGCGAACAATTTACTAACATCATGAACTAGAAGTCTGTAAATAGCACCTAAAGGAAAAAAAACTTATTTTAAAGACTAAACACATTTTCTTAGGGTTTTTATTTTAATTTAGGCTGATATCGAAGTAATAAAACACTAGTTTAAGTAACATTGTTATTTATTTTACAGGAATTTTCTAACGATTGACAATAGATTCAAATGGAAATCTTATAAAAGAAATTTCAACACTTACCTAATTTCACGCTAACTCAACTTGATATGATTCTACAATATTAATATTAACATTATGACCTCGCCAATAGTTCGCATTGACAGAACAGGGTAACACTAAATCAATTCATTATTTTAGCTACCCGATGTTCCAGTGGACATGCAATAAGAAGCGTAAATAATGATAGAAATAAACCATCTAGCTTTCTACTAACAAATTAATTACGAGACAAGAATCAGTTGGATCAAGTTTAATCAGTTTTAAATAAATTCTTTGGCAAAATTGCACCGAGATCTTAACTACAACTGTTACACACAAATTACAAAACGATATGACACCTTTTTCTCATTCGTTCAGTCTTCGCAGTTTTAAAGAGTTCCGATTATGACCCAACATTTTCACATAACATTGCTTTTATTAATTTTTTTTATTTAAAACTATAATTTTTGTTCTGGTAACACTGTATATAATATTTTGAGTAAATATATTGATAGTAGCAACACTATTACTTCGTAAAATAACCGATATTTCTTTACTTACATACCTATTTAGAACCTGAATTTAATAGTAAGTAATGGTAATAAATAATAAAATAAAAAAGTAGAAATAAAGTCATGCTAATAAATTACAGTACTTTATTAATATTCTAGATTTATGAATTTACAATATTCATAAAATGTTATTTTACCGTTCCTGATCTACTGTCTAAAGACGGCTAGTTTCTAATACATAATAATTTGAATGCTATGCAACATTCTACTCTTATTATTTATTCTTCTCTTTTTCAGCTAAAGCTGCAAGTTTTGCTTCTTTTTTGGCTTTCTTTTTTTCCTCCTTCGCTAACAGCTTAGCCTGTCTTTCTTCTTCTTTCGCCAGGAGCTTGGCTTGTCTCTCTTCTTCCTTAGCTTGTTTCTTAGCTTCCTTCTCTGCTTTAAGTCTTAGTTTTTCCTCCTTCTTCTTCTCAGCTGATTCATTCTTTTTATTATCAACGCTTTCGTCTTTTTTAGTTTTATCACCTTGTTTTGTATTATCTTCGTTCTCTTTCTTCTTCTTATCATCTTTTTTGGGTTTAGTTTTGGGGTTTTCTTTTTTCTTATCAGTCTCTTTGCTATGATCTCTAGATTTAGGCGGGTCATCTTTATTTGACGGTTTTAGAGGCCGGAAAAAGTGTTGTTTATTTTTTTGCGGGGATGTTTCCAGTTGCGTAACAATCTTCTGGGCACACCTAAAAATTAGAGACATTTCCCCATTAACCAAATTTGTTATATATCTATTTGAATAAAACTAGTTCCACGTTCAACACTTGTTATGTTACTGTAGTCTTAATCGTTTGTTTTTCTTGTTCAATAAGGTCACCTTATTCTAGTGGAGGCTGATGCAGCCTGGGCGCTTTCACGACGTCCTTCGCGAAATTCCCTTTGAAACTCCCGAATAGGCGGCAGTCTACCCGAAGGCTCTCCGACCGGACCGCCCGTGTAGCTGTGGACTTGATATTCCTGCAGACGTGCCTATAAAAGTAAATGAACTTTTTAAATAAATAGTATATTACGTAATGCATAGTATCATCACTGAGATGAGATTACGCAGAAAATGGAAAAGATATAAAAATAATATACAATTGGGGCACAAATTTTACCTTCATGCTGTGATGCTGGGAGCGTCTCAGTGAGTTCGAAGCCGGTTGCCTGGCTCGTGGAGGGGCGGAGGCTACGGGCACGCGGGGCACAGCGCCCAAACAAGCCCCCCCACATTTTGCTCCACCACACAACTTAGCTGAACAACTATTCGAGCTGGTGTTGCCACTGTTGGACGAAACGGAAGACACCCCTGGAATGAAAATATTTAATTTATACATAGAACGGAACTCATTGTGAATCTTATTTTTTTATGTTGTGTATTAATTTGTCGACAATAATGTCATGGTTTTTTGGCTAACAATGAGAAATTAGGAGAGTAGTTGTAGTTAAATAGCCTTTGGTGTTTAGAATATAATACAAATTGTTTGTTCTTTCAACAAACCAATTATTGAATAGCGGTAACATTTCGACGTTCAATATAAGAGTTTACATTGAATTTTCCTTCTATGAAAACGGATATCATCTTATTAAAAAATATACATTTGACTCTGTTCCAAAAATGGTACCTAAAATATAAAGTATCAATTAACATACCAGAAAGCGAAGATTCGCCACTGGTAACCGAATATAAGGAGGCGGAGGCTGGCACAGATCTCGCGCCCACGGAGTAAGACGAAACAGATCCAGGCACGCCCCAGGCCTTACCGCTCCCACTCGATACCTATTAAGTATTCGGTTTTAGGTTATATCTCCAACACACAGCTTACATTAAAGGCTTAATTAAACCTAGTAGAGCTTGAATATACTTGGTATGCATATTATGTTGTATGTCAATTAAGTGTATTGACGGATATTTGAAGCTTAATTTTATAGAATGGTGAAGTCGCACCTGCCAACTCTTGCTGGTGACAAGACGCGGGGCCTGCCGCAGCCTCAGTATCTTGGCTCTGCAGATGACGCAACGGAGCGGCAGTAGTCGTTGGCTAACAGCCATCTGAATGGTTTTCACGAAGCATCTTCTACAGACAACGCGATGCCCACACGGAGACGTTTGCATCGTCGCTTTCGCGTTTACACATATGACACACTAAGTAACAATTAAGAACATTATATAAACATGTAATTTCAATAAAAAACAAGCGATTTCTATCGTGCAGACGCGTCTTTAAAGTAGAGAAGTCGTTTAGTAGCAACTCAATAATTTATCTACTTAATTTCATTTCGCTTTAAACATTCCGTCGGTTTCGTTAGAGATATTTTTATATCCTCATTGATATTAATACTTAGTAAAAAATATTTTTATTTTACTTTAGAAGTACATAACAACAGAAACATTTTTAAGCAACGAGCTGACATTTTAACGTCTTATACAAAATAAACAGCGTTTGGGTAACACGTTAAAATTTTAACTTAACAGATTTAAGAAATATGTTAAATAGAATATAACATAATTAAAATCTTCGAGAAGTCATTGAAGTATTTATAATAAGATAGTTGGAATTTTCTTATATTTAAATATTTATAGAAAAGTATTTACTTCTTCCTCCGGTGACGAGGCTAGTTCGGGTTCGTTTTCCTCCAGTTTATTGAGCAACTTGTCCTGTGAACAAGAATATATATAATATAATATAAATAACGAAAAAGCTACGCCATCTCGTGATATTATTTTTCGTCGTCATAGCAAAGATTATATTTTATGATACAGCAACTGGGTCGTAACACCATTTCCTATGCTCTTTGGGATTTTTAAAGGTGAGCTTCATAAATTACCGGCGACCCTTTTCCTTTGTTTATGAAGACGAAAATAGAATCTAGTTAACCTTATTTTATTTTAACTCTTATTTTTTCTTATTTCTTAATTTCCCGACGCGCGTTAATAAATTCGTGACAGCGTTCAGCTAAGTCCTATATCACTTCTGGACATAAAAAATACTAGTCAATTATAAAACAGTTTTCGATATATTATATTGAGAATGGAATTACTTACTGAAAATAGCTTAATTTTATGGCTTATTTGTAAATTGATATATTTTATATAGCCTCAACTTTGAAGCCCGTTACGATTCGATAAATTTAACGATGGTTCAGAAGCATTATATATGCTAAAGGTAATCTCAATCACATTGCTTTATAATATTTCATAAATATTATCTTCACAAGCACTCCCAGCTTTAGTTTTAAACATACTGATAGGATGTTCTGATACAAAATAGCAATATGAATTCTTCTCCGCTTATTTCGTCCATAGTATCCATCCAGTTAGTCTAAAGAGGCCGAATTAGATCGGCTTAAAAATGAATAAGCAATGTTTATTAAAATAGTAACTGTAGCGATAAGTTATTTAAATGCTTAAAATGTTGTAAAAAAATATTAGGTCTTAAAGTAGTATTTTAACTCGTAAGCAATGTTTACTTCAGTTAATTACATAATCTCATAAAAATAGTATAAAGTTAAGCGAAACACCTAATTAAAATCATATTTTTCGAAAACTACCCTCGTATTTTTAGGTCCTTGCATTTAAGACTAAAGAATTTTGCAAAACATAAAACACACAGACTAATCATTTAGAGAAACGTAAAGTATAAAAAATGTATATTAATATATAATTAACAAAAAAAAAAAAAAAACAAATCCAAAATGCTGATATTATGCAACCAATGGTTAGGTAATTGTCACAAAAAAACGCTTTTTCCAACTCTCAAATTAAAAACAATACTGTAGAAGGCCAAGATTATAAATATTTACATCGGATCTGAACACAATGGATAATTTATATCGTAATGTTACACAAATTGCTATAAAATACAAATCCTATTATATCAACCTACTGCACACAATGTCCGCATTTCCTCCGCCACAACACAGACAACTCTCGCTAATATTTTCGCTAGAGTCGGAGGTTCTGTTGCAATTCTATGGTTAATCCGCTATCGGATAGTGAAATAAAAAAAAACAATTGCCCAACAGTAAATAAGAACGCTGCGAATTGAATTCAGTTGATGAATAAACGTCGTCGCTAAGTAGCGAGCAAATAAATAATAACATCGTGAATCTTACTCGTCGAAGGTTACGGTAGCGTGTGTAATTTATGAAATATATATATATATATAA
>DVQP01000721.1:0-19892 GCA_018231745.1 Danaus eresimus
TGAATTTGTTTATTTTAATTGTACTTTATTAGATATTTTACATACAACTAACTATACTCGTGTTTTGTTCTGGAAATTATCAACTTTAGATTTTGCTTTGGGTTGTACATTAAACAATTTAATGATATCTTAAATTGTATATCAATAATCGTGATAGTTGTTCGTGTATAAGGTGCCGCTATTAGTAGAATCTTACTAGCTTTGTGATATAACAAAGGCGATTATTTATCCCCATATTATTATCAGATTTAGTTAGTTTATTTAATACGAACGATCGTTTAACTACAAGTTTTGATTGAATATAATTTTTTATTAAGTACATGACCATACAGTACCCCGTAGTTCACCTGAGTCGTGTGATTTAATCGCGTGCATGAACTTAATACGGAACCTATAGCCGAGAGCACGTACAGGGACAGGCAGAGCTTCAAGTACCGCACTACAAATAAACACTCCTATTTCACCATTGTTTAATGTTTATTCCGCGGCCCATGCGGCTGAGAATTGATTTGTGTTAGCCGGTTTCCCTTAGTACAAAACACTGAACTCAATATTATATATATGTACATCCAACCGAAGGAAACAATAAATTTATTCACATATTCGATGTCCTTAATTTTCGATGATATTCTCATCAAGAATGTTCCCGTGTAACACGTTTCTGATATACACATTTTGGAAATCAATTTAATAAATAAAAATAATAATATATCTGTATTAGTCTGTCACGTATACAAATTATAACATTAATCTAGAAATATTCACTGTGTATAATATTATAATGATTAAAAAAATGCCTATCGAATTGGACATAAGAAACATTAAATTCTTTAAAATCTCGCATTAAACCGGTTTTAAGATTTAACCGTTGTTAATATAATGATGAGTAACAAAATCTCGGTAACGATAAACTATTGAGTCACGAAGAAAGTTTTTCAAGTTCCCTAAATAAATAAATGTTTTATTGCAATTAAGGATTACGTCAGAGCAATTGAAGTTGGTGGGATAGTTACTTTGATATTCTCGTTAACCGTTAGTAAGCGAAGATGTGAACTGTTTATTGTTATGCTGGATATTAAAATGTATCCGAAGGTTTTTAGAATTAGCGATTTGACCCTTTGTTGCTATTAAGGTTAATATTTCATTCGTTTTGAAACGTACGACGAACGAGGTAATTGAATTATCACGTAACTGCCTGTATCCTGCAGTTAATATAGCAGCAACTGTACCCTATTGAGCTTATTTGATGCCTTCAGTTATTTGGATATCTGGATTTATTAACATTTGTTACATATTCCCCGTTTTGATTTATTTCTTTATTAATTGTAAATTATAAATCTTAATGAGATAGATATGTCACAGTTGAAACAGATCTAAATATATTACCTATATATTACTATGTTAAATTGTATCGTACAAAATATGTCGAAGGTTAGGTTTGGAATCTTTGACATGGAGTTTTTTTTATGAAGTCTCTGCACTGCACATTACTAAACACTGAGACCGTTCATTGAACATTCGTTCCTGTTGATTGTTATCCCCAAGCCTAGCCTAGTGGTGGTGGGTCCGTCAAAGCCTCACTCTCGATTCTAGACTGTAAAGACATGATTCAACAATTCGTATAAAAATTGTATGGTTATCGGTACATCATACTATGTTATAACAATTGTGTTAACAATTTATGTTAATCATTAAAGCTTTCGGTAAAAAAATTAATCTACTCCCGGTTGTATGACCGTTGCTTGTGAGATTGTTTCTATATATTAATTTGACAAGTTGTGACGTCATTCCTATTTTTACCTGTATTAGTAATTATTGATACTTCGCCACAACATTGCTTCGTAAACGATAATTCACACTTACGTATAAATATTTTTTAAACTGACAGTTCCTGCTAAGGTTACGTAAACAAATAAATTTGATGGCGAGAATTAATTTGTTTACAAATATGAAAAGTAACGTTTCGTTTACAATGCTCTATAAATGTTTACTAAGCAAAAGTAATAAGCAATGTATGTAAATGCATTTTAAAGATATTATACTGATTACATTTCAAAAGCTATGATTTGTGTCAGATGTATTAAAAGTAGCATAATGTTATAATAAGAGTGGCATGTGTTTTGTTTCAATTCCTGATTGCCTGCCAAGTTCCATCGTCATAATAACTGTGCTATGGAAGTAAATAAACAGAAATTAATATATATTGTAATACACGATACTAACCTCGTAGGTAACATTGATAAAGTTTTTAATAAATCCTCGTTTTCTATGAAAGGTTTTCAGTCCGACAGTCCATATGACGTGCAAAGATTGAACATATTAAGGTAACAGTAACCGCTCGTTAATAATAACATTAAATGCGATAAGCGTTTAAAAAAACGACGCGTTGTATGGACGCATGCGCATGTCCGGTGAGCTCGCACGCGACTGACTCCGGGCTCGCGAACGCTAAGCGCGGATCTCAGCAACGCGACCTTCGCTTTACAATAACCCGCTAAATAGTAAACGCTAATGTAATGTTATAAAATATAAATATATATGTATGCATAAAAATCGATAATAAAGTTTGTGTCTATTGATATTTACAATATTCATGCTATCTGTGATGTAAACATGACTTCATGCTTAAATATTCTGATAGATACTTCATTAGACGAACAAATTAAAAGATAATCTCGAGAGTTGTAATTAATTCAAAGAAGAGAAAACGATATGGATACTTGTTTTTTCAAATAATACTAATGCTTATTTAAACTAACTTATAAAAAGAGAAATAAAATGTACATACAATATAAAAACGGAATTATCTACTATTGATGTTAAATTTATTGATATAACATATTTTGCTTCAAGCTTCTCAAATCAATAGCGGCGGATAATTTAATTAATAAGTTATTTAATATAGTCACCGGGTTCGATTATCCATGAATGTTTTCTTCATAATATTGTGATTTTTTTTTCTTATATATATAATTGGTTATCGTTTTGTATGTTATAAAATTGAATCCACTAAATACACATTTCAGCTATCATTACGAAAAATTTTAATTTAAATTGCGTAAATATGAAGTTTAAAAAGAATCATAGTACAATAGATTTTATTCTTGCTGGAATGAGGGCGCTGTACTAAATAAAAGTACTATGTATTGTAGGATTCAAACACGGGGGAAAAAATATAATAAGTTTACGAATATTCAGTTGCCATCGAAAAAAAATCATGCTTGATATCTAAAAGCAAAGGTGGATTTTTTTTTATGTTGAGCTTATGTCATTACTTACAGTAACAGCCAACAGTCCAGATCCAAACCTGGACTTGGTTGCTTTACTTAAGGGAGTAGCCCTTTCTCCAAAGTAATCCAAATTGCACTTTCATTGCATTGCAAATAAATATGACGTTATTCAAATAACACATAATTTTCTTATTTTACCGTTAAGTTGTTCTGTATATAAGGAGACCTCTGTGTACATTGTTTTCATATGCTTTCATATTATTCTGAGTAACGTATGTTGGCAGCCCTGTGACGTTTTCAAATTTACGGCCTCACCACCGGATGTTGTATTTTTGTATCGTCGCGACTCGCGTCGGTGAACAACTTCTTATTCGAATTCCTCGCTATGGACATTACCATTTTAGAAGAAATAGTTTTCTATTTTGCTACTGATTATCATATAATTTAAAAGTAACACATTGAAATGTAATTTAATAAAACAGTAAGCTGCCTGCATCACATCCAACATTTATTTAATACGTAACATTAATGGAATAACACATACACATATTAAACCAGTATCGGCTATTTACCTACAACATACAACGCATTTCAATCTACTTATTAAATAAAATGCATGAGACCAAATATTTTTAAATATTCGAAGCTAGTATTACAACATCTAGTTATATATTTTTAAATATCAAATAAGAAGCTTCATTAAATTTGTTACATTTTGCTTAAAATTACAGTTATATCAATAATTGTATATAAATCATCTAATAGATTTAAATAATGTGATGGGTGAAAAGCTCCCGAATATAGAAGTATATAAGTGTTACTCGGAAGTGTATGGAAATGACGTAGTTGTCTTAGTTAGTTCCTTATAACACATTTTTTGTCAGCTAATACAAATTATATCATCTTAATCAAATGCAGATTACAGAAAACAATATATACATATTTGAATAGGATTTCATAATTGGAAAAAACATTCTTATATAATTTACTAACCTTTGGGATCATAATGCATTAACATATTAAAATATATACTTCAGTATAACGAAATTAACATAATGGTTTCATCATCCTATCTGGGTAACATTAATTTGGTATTAAATGTTTTAGATAAGGTTACCATTAACTGTAGTATTACAAGATTAACATTTATATTATATGTTTTGATTATATTATAGAAACATGTAATACGTAATACAGAAAAAGCATTAGATGTCCTATTTCGGCTAATTATGGCTTCACTTAAAAAATATTTACATAATAAAAGTACAACAGTGTCTGGCAAGACACAATAAATCAGCAAAAATCTTTAAAAATATAAACAAACTAAATAAATATCACAGCAAAGAACTTTAAGCCAACGTCGCGAATGTACATGTTTTACAAAACGATTATCAACTTTCTGTCGCCTAAGGAACTCGAGAACAGATCGCGAATCTTGTTCAGCTCTTTTTTTTTTTACTAGCGATAGGACTTCAGGGACATATTGATAAAGATTCATCCGTGTCGGAAGGACGTTCCTTCGCCTGGGTCAATCACAGCTGGTTTCTCTGGTAGAGGCCTATTGGACATTTTACCAGATTTATTCGACGTCGTTGAATTGGTAGACTTAATTGTTGATGTAAAATTTGGACTACCGATCGAGTTGTTAAATGCCTTCGACGTGGGACTACTGCTGGGGTGCATTTTTTCACGGACTGCTCTTAGGTATGGTCCCCGAGGTATGGCTTGCTCGGCAACTACATCGGGCATGTCACCAAAACGACTTTTCTTTTCTTTTTCACAATTTGCTATTTCCGCATAAAGGTGGACAGCGAAATCTTTTGGTTCAAAATATTCATGCGCAAGTGCCGTTTGTCTATTGTATGGTGACAGAGGCATCAATTTGTCCAAGGATGGAGTTCTTGTACCAACACTTATCATTTGCTTTTTATTTTTTCCAATGCGTGGTGTTGTATTTTGGAATGGCAATTCGTAAATATTCTCTTCAGCATTCAGTAGTGACGTCGTATTGTTATTACAGCTTTCTTCAACTTTTATAAGTTCATATAAATGTTCTATCATTTCACGGGCTTCAACGTAATTTTCGGGATCTTCAAGTTTTTCTCGTAGATTTTCCAATAACTCTTTTGTCAGCTCTTCGGGTAACGTTTGTGTAGTTTTATTTTCTGTCGGTAATACATCGTCATTGTAAGAGTTAGGGATAATTGTCTCTTGAGTTGTGTCTTGCACTCGCATTTCATTGAGACGATGTCTCTCTGAATATTCATTAACAGATAATTGTGAAATGGATCTAGCGTTATCGATGCCCTGATTTAATCCACATGTGCATAAACGATCGCAAAGAGCACCACACGATGAATTTGATGATATGAGAAAATTCTTAATACTAACACAATGACCGCGTCGTCTCATCCATCTTATAAAACTTATAAACATCACAATTAGAATACATCCTATGGCAGTGACAATTACAATTCCGATAACTTTTTTATTTCTCTCACTTAAACCCTCTTCCTCCTCTTTTTTGTGCGGAAATCTTGGATTTTTTATTTCCGTAGCAGTTTCGTTGCCCTTATAAGTTACACATTGTATATGAGTTAGATTCTGATCACAAACTTTATCAGAAAATTCTTTGAGCAACATATTTTGTTCAGGCACTTTAAAACATCGAGCAAAAATCTCGTTTACAGTGCAATAACTTTCGCTTTCAAAAAATTCTTTCGAACTGGCTCCTAAACCTTCTGCCAGCAAAGATGTCATGTTACAATAACAAGGATGTCCAAAATAGTTGTTTTTATAAATCACATTTGCCGCGTACTTTGAATATGCTTGACCAATGAATCCAAGGCTTCCAGGGTTAATTTTCTCTATTTCATTTTCTACAAAGATTAATTCGTGGACTGATCCTCCCGGAGCCACAATAGCGTTTGGAGCCAATTCATCAAACGAGTTCCTTTCCATTTGTAACTTATTCCAAGAAGATAGTTCGAATCCCCTATCCTTAAATATTTTGAACGTACTATCCACTATTATGACTGCAACTACAGTAGCGTTTATCGCGCCTGTTTGTATATTTTCGAATCTGTAAATTAGAAATAAAATAAAAAAATCAAAAAGATAATTAACAAATAAAGAGAAAAATAAATTAATTAATTAAATTAATATAAATTAAAAACCCATAAAACAATCAACAACCAAAATCAAAAAGCAAAATATGGTACTCAGAGTTAATATAACGCAAAACATAACCGACCTGGATTGTGAAATATTTAAATTAGCTACAGCAGACTGCAGTGCTTTCGAGGCAAAAACATGTATTTGGCAACCATAAAGATGTAAATTATTAATGAGGGACTTCGGTGCAAATGTTTCGCCTTCGATCAGGTGGAAGGAGCAATTGATTGCCATCACGATGTTGTAAGTGTTAGCAACGAAAGCTCCCGTTTGTAAAGTGTGTACGGAGACTTGTTCCATCTTGATTAATGCAGCAGATGAGCCGAATGTTTTTTCAGGAAATTCCGGAATAACTACATTCCTCATTTCGATCTGAAAAATAGAAGGAAACCTGTTTATGCTATCCAACATTGTATATGACGGCTTACATTTGGTCGCATAGCTGCTTTGCTGTAACACTTCGCATAGGCATTCTGGCATACAAAACATGACTAGACTAACCATCATCCCCGGTCCGTGTTCCCCTACGTTAGCTGCTGTTGGATCCAACATAAACGCCTCTGGCGCCAATTGCAACAAACGAACTCCGAATATTTTAATAGATAACAGCCACGAAAATGTTCTTCCATCTAGAGAAACGTAATCACAGTCTTCGAAGCTCACGGAAAGAGGGCCTGCAAAATATAGAATAAACAAAATCTTTATATAAAAAAAAAAAAATACGATACAAATGTTTAATTTACATGTTCTTTGTAAATACAAATACTATTCCACCAAATTTTAAATTGTTTCAATTGTAGTACGCTTCTTTGAACACTTCACACACGTATGTGTATAGAATAACGGCTCTATTGTCTACGACATATTCACGCTTTTGTATTACGTTTGGTTCCTCTCATGAGTCATTATCCTGTAAAACACGAATGCCGAGTCGGGGAAGAATATATTTTTAGATAGCGATCCGTATTCAAATGTCCGCTACAAGTGCTCGGTGTTTGCTTAGATTATATTATATCAAACTTAATTTTTCAATAAAATTCGATAATTTTCTATTCATTCTCAATTCTGATGATGAAATTAAATGAGTCAATCCGAAATGTTTATAAAGATCAAACAATTCCAATAGTGTCTTTTCTTAATGTAACGGTTCATTAACATCATTCCGCAAAACAGTCGGTCAATGTTGTTCTGGTGGCTTTCGACGCCCTCCGTCGTATTACAGAGGAAAGTTTAACTAAATAAGGTGATTCAAGTGTTCTACAAATGTCTCGAAAGCTCAACAAACAGTTTTTACACACTTTTTAAAATAATATCTCCAAATTCTTTGTCTTGCTCTCTCATCCTTCAATATATTTCCAGTTAATTGAATTATTACAAGTAAGTTAGATCCCTTGCAATGAAATCGACAACCTCTTTAATGGTTCAAGTTTAGTCACCAACGCTTCAAGTTATTTGCGTTACACTGTATCGTAAATTGGAGCACTAACACCGTAAAATATTATAAATGAAATCAAACTCAAATGTTCACATATCCCTTTTAAGATAGTATATTTTTTGACGTAAAAAATGCGCTTTAAACTTGGACACATTTATGTCTGATGTGAAATCTAATTTTATTAACCTGATAGGACTTAAATAATTAATTGTTAAATTCGTGTATTTTATTATACATTAAAACCGTTGTAATATCCGGAAGAGTGGTCCTAATTTATTGTTTTTTTGTTTGAGTGATATATACTTGTTCGTATGTGCGTCACTGCACAGCTTCGATCCACATGTGATGTCAGCTTAAGGGTTCCATGCATCAATATGTTATAATAATACCGGAATAAGCATTTTATGTAACCAAGTGTAATTTTTATTCATAAAATTTGTTCACATCCGTATAGAGCAAGGTATTAGTGAAGTTAAATTTAACGAAATATATTCACGAATTCATTTGTAAGTGAAATAAAATTTATAATGAATGAATCTTAGAAGAGCTAAGGTATTTAATTTTGAATGCACTTAAGTGAATTCTCCAGTTAATCAAAATGTAGATACTATGTTAATTGTTTGCAAACGTAGATTTCGACGACATCATCTATGCGAAATCTCTATCATAACTGAAAATCCGTGCTTTGGATGTTGACGGTGGAAATTGTGAACAGATTATAGTTTCTAAGGGTATCAGCGCTACAATGGTATATATAACTACATACATATAGCTGGATAAACGACCAGGGTGGTCTTCATATCAAATTGACACTAAAACAAAAATATATTGGATACAATAATGATTAATTAATCGTTTTAAAATTCTTCATCGTTTTGAAGTTGTTTAAAAACTAATTCATTATGTTTTTCGTTCATACACTTACTATGTACATTTTTTTATGGAATGCCTTTAAGTTTCGCTTCGGAATATATTAATATTGATTAATTTAGTAGCTGTCAATATATATAGACGATGCCTGATGTACTCTTTATTAATTTGTGCTGATGTTAAACTAGACATTAGGTTTAAATATATTTTAAATAGTAACAGGGCTTAAAGACGAATTATTCATGAGCTATGTATGGGATTTGAAACTATTATGATAGACCATTCGGCTAGTTTCTTCGTTATCTTTTGAGAGATAGATTACAAATAATATCGAAAGATACCAATCGTAAATACATATTCACTGGTATTTTTAACTTCTATCATTATTTTCTTTTATGTTTAGTTCCAATTATTGTCTTTATTTCCTTCAATTCAATGTCAAAGTAAATGTAAAGTATTTTATTTGTGTTAGACTCAGTATGTTGTTAAAATTGAAAGACGGCGAGCCGATAATCGAGCCCATCCGGTTGCGAGGCGATTGGCTTCTCTCTCAAAACCGGTTCGTATAAAAGATTACCAGCTTTTTGAAATTCATTGCTGATTTATATCCATAGTGACAACTCCAGATCAAGTAGAGCGCGCAATGTTTACGGTGTAGTATCTAACGGTCGAATATTTTATTAAAGGTTAAAAAGTTATTATTACCTATTTGATTTAAAATTGTCGAATGTATAATATATTGAAGTTCTACACAAGATTTATACAAAAGTACTTATCGTAATGCCAGATGGCATCAATGGGATTGTTTAGTATTTTTCGCTATCGCATAAGGAATAATTTTATACATGAATGGATACCGATTTCCTAAACAATGGTATCGCAGGCAAGTCACGCAAAAGAGTATATGTAGGAAGTCATTGTAGAAGCTAGTACCTTCCGACGATCCTTTTTTAAATCACACACATTGACTAAAACCTAGAATAATAATACTTATAGTTAAAGAACTTCTACGATCTTATTCATAAATTCTTCGCTTGAGCGTGCTGATTCAATCAGATGTAATTAATAAGGATGCTGAGTATAATTTCGCTTGGCGGCATTATATAAATCTCATATATTTATAATAAAGATAAAAAGTTATTAGATGATAATAATGAAACAACAAATGCTGATAAATTGTTTTACATTCCATGCAATACAATACAGTACAAGAGGTCGGGTGATCAGAAATGTGCCATTGCCTACATAGATACCTCTAGATTTAATATTGGGAGTCGATATCACATTAATAAACTAATCAATCAGTCTGATGTTTGTGGAATAAGATTTTAATAATTTGTTCAATGTAAAATAAAGTAAATTACATCGTAATAGTGTTGCATATGAACTATTATAGAATAACCGAAGCTGGTGTTTAAAGTCTTAGTTTTTTAACACAAATCTAGTAGTATTTTTATTTGCATATTTATATATCTCTTGTATGTTATCACAAACAAATTATTATGAATAATTTTAAAATATATTCTAAAAATAAGTGGGATATAGACTTATGGAAATGAGAGCGGAGGCTCTAATGAATACCGTTAAATAATGAAAATGTTTGTTTCAAAGTTACGTGGCTGTTAGCACGACGTATTCTGATCACCTCTCTCTGTCTACGTTAATATAAAAATTGTTACCTTTGATGCTGATGAACGATTTCTTCTCGATGCGTACCACATCGCAGCTTTCTATTTTCAGGAAGAGACTAACGATATTAAGGTCGACAGCGGCAAAGCTCTTCATTAGTATGGAATTAATTTTCGATAGATGAATGTATCTGGCGTCTTTGAGTCTTGATAATGCGTTCGCTCCTATTGTCAAAGCATTGGCTCCGGTTACAGTCAAACTGTCCGTGTTGTCGGGAAGGTCGCCATCCAGTATTTCCAGTTTCTATGAAAATAATATTACTTATTAGAAAAATGTTTAATATGCATTTACTATTAACTACTAGAATGTTTAAGATTGGTTGATTGAAGCTGTCTGAATATTATAGAACTAGTTAACAATAGTGGGTAGGTTGAAAGAAATATATTGATTCAAAATTTGTTAACTCTCGTATATGTTAAATATGGCTTATGAAGATATTATAATAAACGGAAGAAATTAATAATTAATCTGTTTTTGTATTAAATCAGAACTTCCCGACACTCGTACTAATTTATAAATTCATAGTAGGGCCTAAGACTTTCGAGTATTGTTTAAATGAAACTAATATTTTTCGGGTCGTAAATCCAGATCAAATTCCCTTAGAGTTTGGTTTTTTATATTACAATAACATTTCGGCAGTGACTGAAGCCGCCGGTTATATTTATCTAATGTTAGGATATAATAGGCCACT
Organism: Danaus eresimus; assembly: GCA_018231745.1. Classification (NCBI taxonomy): domain Eukaryota; kingdom Metazoa; phylum Arthropoda; class Insecta; order Lepidoptera; family Nymphalidae; genus Danaus; species Danaus eresimus. The sequence goes on from DVQP01000721.1 coordinate 11,090, forward strand.
ATGATTGGTCAATGTAACAATAATTATTGAAGACGCATTGTCATTATTCACCAAGATTACTTATATAATGACTAAACTTGCTGACATTCAGTTATGTTATCGTAACAATATTTGAGAAACGATGACTAATTAATGTTTTTGTTATTATGAGTCCGTGAGACTTATACAAATCGATTGTGTTCAAGGAATATGTCTGCTTTGTGTTCGTTCAGCAAATTAATTGAAAATTAAGCAACAATAATAATATTGATAATGGATTGTATTTATAACTTTCAGATAAATTTAATAGATCATATATGTTTATAATGATAAAGTATAGCGATAAAAATTTTTGAAAGGCAAAATATTCAGTCCATAGTATTCGCTTATGTTTTTGTTTTCAATCACATTGGCAAATGTCGTTATGTTTAAAAAAATAGTTAAATACGTTAAATCATTCCATGAATTACTAATGTTATTTTTACTTAAACGATGATCAGGAGTTTAAGTTGAATTAATTTCTAAATAAAAATCTATTTTTAGTTTTTATAATAAATTTCGACATTATTTGGATTAGATGCGAGAACCTTTCTACTCTATTAGTATGTTTAGTGATGAAGTAATTTTTGCTTAGACGTACATGTATAAGGGGAGAATCAACGGATACGGGTAGCTGATTGAATTAGGGAGCGGTTAGATGTTCAGGAACGTAAGGGAACACCTACGTAAGCACTAACGACGCTTTGATCAGACACTGCTTTATATAATCCTTTTCTTATAAAAAGTCGTGCCCCCACTATTGTCTTCTATTGTTGTTAGCGGCGGAGTCGAAATATCCGTTATATTAATTGACGCTGATGCGGTCACTAACTAACAACAGTTCCTTGGTTTGGGCTAAATGTTATCAGTTTTGTTCGTCATTCACGATAGCTATTGGCTTCTTAAACGGACCCGATAGCTGTTATCGGACTCTTACCATTCACGACCATTTCCAAAGATAACATTGTCGCACTCACTCAATACTATGCCAACAATTCTACTAATATAAATGCCAATGCATTGTATGTAAGGATACATGACTTAATATTCCTAACGTGTATGGACGTCGGAAAACAGGAAGAAATTACAACTGTGTTACATTAGACAAAATCTGTGTGAGATTACATATTAAAAATAAAAGTTCATGTTATAAAAACAAAAATGCGTTCCACTATCAAGTGTCTATTGTGATGACTCATAGAATATTCTTCTGCATTCTGTTTAATAAACTGTGCTTCGGAGTACTTACCTTGATAGTTATTCCTTAAAATTTATTTATCAAAATTAATGTTTTGTTATGTCCCCTTGTCGTTTAACATGCACAGGAACTGGACAATATTTGCCAGACAAATAGTTGCTACACATTTTAATATAATAACAGACAACCCGAATAGAAGCTTTTAGTAAAACATATGTTACGTATAAAGCTATGATTTTATACTAATTAAGTTATTCTCTTTTATAAATAAATATGAAAAACGCGTAATTTGTTTCTGTGATGCCGTATAATGTTAACAAACCAGGTGTTTTGACCATGCATAGGTTATAATTTTAGAAAGAGAACTCTAACAATTTAGAGATGCTTCTTTCCTATGAACTATACAAATTGAAGTTTTTTAAGAATTTTGTTTTTTAATATAAAAGCATCGAAAATATTTGTTCTATGCGGAACCTGAAACGCGATATAAGGGTCTCGTTTACTTTGAGTGAGACCACAAAAGGGGAAGTAGACTTAAATTCTTCCAACCCATAACTATTTCAAGAGAACATAAATCCTACAAACAAGCTGTATCTCGTCTTAGAATGCAGCCTTTTGAATATTTTCCTTCACGGAAACACTTAGCTATCATTGAAAACGACGAAGACATGCTTTAAATCTCCTATTTTATGTTGTGAATGTTACAGAAGTATTCCTTTTCCATTTTATCATAATACATATATTATAACTTGCGTATGTACGTTTCATTTTCTGATTCAGAATCGAGTTTCGTAATGATTTTTTATAGTTAACCTTTTAAGGAGCTTCACTTATTGGATTTCACATGCAGTTTAATTTTTTGTATATTGCTCGTTTTTAAGACAAACCGTTGTGACATAAAGTTGGATTTTAACGGCACACAATTTATTCCGTATATCACTTAGCAGCATTTAGTTAAATCAATATTGCTAAGATCTTTTTATTAAACATTTTTTTTTCTTTTATACAGATGAGACACGTACTGATAGTTAATTAAGGGTTTTATAATATAAATTTGTCGAACACAAGGCCAGTTATATAAGACCTTGATAAATAAGACACAAGTAGTGCCCGTAGTGCCTTTTAAGAAAGTTTACTGAACAATCGACGGATATTATACCCGAAGATTTAAAAACAGACATAATTCAATTAGAACAATACACGGACTTGTTCACAAATAATATCCATCAGATGTGATACCTGATACAGGCTTTTAAATAAAAACCTAGCCTTTGTATAAATATATTATTTTTAATTTGAAACATTGAAAGGCTTTTATGTTTAGTTGCGAATATATATATATATGTACGTATGTATGTATATTGATGTTTTACGTTATTATGTTGTTTTTATATCTTATATATAGTATCAATATAGAATTTAAACTATTGAACACATTGCATTTGTGATGGGTTTTTGTATATGAATTTATTCCTGTAGTTTTCTTTTATTTACCCATTACGAGACTCGTAGGACACGGTTGTTTTTTTTTTTTATTAAGTCATACTTATTTTCCAATAGATAATTAAGCGACTCGACCGGTTTACGAGCTGCCGCGGCTGTACCCTCATACGTATTACGTACTGTAAAGATCACGGAGTTGAAGTTTAAGTATTTCTACAAAAATATTTTAAACATCGGCCATCTGGTTTTGGCGTCGTAACTATCGACTCACTGGATATTGAATATTAGAAACAATAAAAGAGTAATGAAATACTCGCAATCCAGTTACCATCTAGAAATATATGTCATAAGTTTATGTCATCGATGCGAAAGACTATGTGTGTATGTTTTTATGTTACTCACACTTAATAATCTACACAATCAATTATATGTACTAATAACACGTAAAATTACGGCCTAATAGAGTAACAACTAGGTATATGCCAACGGTGGCCAATCTCATTTTATTATATCTTTGTCATTTGTATATATTGCATTCTGTTAATCAAGTCTTCACAACTACTTACACACAATAAGTATGAGTCATTAAACGACGGGAGAAAGGCTCTACACGTAATAATTCTCTTTCACATGTATATATTTTGTTCTTTTTTTTTTTTTATAATAATGTTAAATTTTCGATATTTTACCTTCCGTTGATGTCAGATTTCATAATTGCTTGAATAGATATTAATAATTGACATCGACGTACACAATTTTCGTCGTTCGTTAAACGATATTTTAATTTTATAATAACATGATGGAATATGGATGAAGTTTTATATTTTACTGCGCGTGGATTAAGGTACGGTGTTTGAGGGCCACAGCGGCAGGAAGCGATCTCGCGTTAGTTTTTTTTTTTGTTTATTTGCTCCCCGACCCCGTCTATGGTTGAATTCAAGCGTGGCTTAAGCGATGACGTGATGATAACATTATATCATACAAAAAAATATTAACAATAAAGTATAAGCATCATTATTTGCGATGTGTTTTAATATGTATATATTTGCACTGTACTCTGTACGGGTGCATGATTCGCAGAGTCTATACATTTTCCAGGGCCAAGGAGATATAGCGCGGTCTCTTTAGTCTCAACGGAGGTATTGTTGTCCGGTAGTCATGAACATACTATTCAACAGACCATATGTATATGAAAAGTTCTCTTAATATATTTGTGAATATTTTATTTGCACTGATATTAGACTAGTTAGACGAAATTTATAGGATTAGAGTTCTGGAGCGTTAATTGGATATGATTTTATACGTTTTATTCAAAAGTGATCTATATAGAAATGAAATATAAGGTAACAATTACAAAATGTATTTGACTATTTGTGCATCTTTAATTGTTTAAAGGAAGCAGCAGCTTTGTTTAGAACACTTGATAACATTTACCATACCTGTTGGTCAATTTTTTACAGCGATCTCTGCATATAATTTAATAAGTACTGTGTGTTTAAGATATCAAAATAACCGATTATGCTATGCATGTGGTTACATGGGTGGTACTTTTAAAGACAACTTTTTTTTTTTTCAAAATTTTTGTATGTCGGTCCGTCAGTTTATTCCAGTTACTAATTGAAACGGCTAGAGCGATTATAACAGGATTTTTATTATCAGATATGCGTAGAAATATGGACTGTGGTGTTACAATACGACTTGTATTTGAGAAAATTTATTTTTATTTCTTTTATTAATATAAAATAAAAATAGTCAGCAGACGAAGTCGCAGGCACAACACAGCCACAATGTGGAGTATAATTTTAAAATTCTTTTCCAAGAATAAAGTCATGTTAATATTATTAAAAATATTTTATCTTGTTTTATAATATTATTACGGCAAAGCTATTTATTTATTATTCTCTATATAGAGAGGGAAGTATTTTAAATATTTGTACATTTTCGATATTATTTTTCCATCGGTTTCCTTTGAAATGTAAATTAAATTACACAACATGAAAAAGCTTGCTTTATTATAGTTGGAATATAAGAAAATTACTTTTACATTTTCTCCTACATTGTTAATTTGATAAATTTAATTATGTAGTTCCTATGCGTAAGTGGATTTTAAACATAAAAAGAATATATATATGTTTAAGGAAGTTATTATACATTAATATTATAATTTTTGTTTTGCTTTTGTTATTAAAGAAGGTATGTAGTATATTGTTGTTGTATATTTCATTTCTTTTCAACTAATTAATTTGAACATAGTTTTTCTATTTAATAATGAATCATCTCGTATTAGCCTTAATGTGAGGTCTTTCATTTTGATTATTAGCAATACCGTAAACGTACTTACTGAACAAATTGTCAATTTTCAATCCATATGTTTCATTTTCAACCTTCATCATGAATTTACAGAAATTATTAGCAGAAAATTGAGATTCAAAAGATATATTCGGAATGATGAATGTCCAAACTGAATGAGTTTTAATACTCGCGTTTTAGGAAACATCTTTAAAATTAAAAAAAATATTTTTCGTTTTCAATTTTCGTATAGAAAATCAGTACAACTAATTTATTTGATATGCCTTCCAGAGTTTTTTGTTATAGACGATATAATGACTTCAATTTTGGTCATTCGTTATATTTTATTATGTCTATATATATGTCTGTGTGTGTGTGTGTGTGTAGTGGTGTAGTGGGTATTTATGATTTTTATTATATAATGTCTTTAAATTTACCGTATATTTTTTTTAATCTCTTTAAACATCGCAGATAATATGTTGTTAAGATGTTGAAGTTTAATATAAAATTCATTCCTTTTACCTTTCTACCTTTGTGAGAGGTTTCTTGCTGCGTTTTAGTAATTACCCTATTACCCTCAGGGAACTTTGTGCGTACTTCCTTGAAATGTGTCTTGTTTGTTTACGAGTGTGTTACAATAGTTTCTATTAATAAATTATATTATCGCTTCGGCATTGTTATATGGTAAAGTGAACACGTTTTCCGCCGTGCAACTAGTGGCTGATAGACAACTGTATCACCATAATTACGACCGATATGAAACTGCTCTGGTCAAGAAGCGGAAACGGTCGTTGAAATATTTTAGATTTTTAACAGAACAGCCATACATATTTTTTTAATGTTGGCAGAGTATACAGTGAAATCTAAAATAGATTGATTGCTTGCGTGCTTCGACACCGTATTCTCTCTTTAGCAAATAATATACAACTAGTTTTTTTTGCCTTTTTACTTACGAATCAAATGCAATGCATATTTTGATTGGATGCGTAATTTTTTGTAAGACAAATTTAAAAAAAAAAATTGCAAATGCGCCCGCACCGCAAATATCTGGACAGTCTATTTACAGAAGCCCAAACGTAAACGAGTCATGTCGTCCCATTCTAACGTAATGTGCGAGCAAGATAACATTAGGTTTGTCGAATAAATGTATTTGGGGCAAATAGTTTGGCCATGCCTTGTGCCGGTGAATGTTATAACTAGAACCCATGGCTTGCTAACGATATGTTGCCAGGTAATTATTATAAATATGAAGCTAATTTCAAACTCCCAAAAATTATGTTGTTGCAACATTAACAACAGAACTCCCTCGTCTTCGCCTGTTTCTCCTATTATTGTTTCCTTAGCGTACAAACACGTAATGAGATAATTAAAACGTAATAGCTTATTGAAATTTGTAATTTTGTTCCTTGTTCTATTATCTTTGAACTATTTGTTTGTACAATAAATTTATCATTTTCATAATGTTTGTTAAATAACATATTTAATTACATAGTTTAAATATTTTTTTAATGCGGCATAATAAATTGTTCGTTGACAATAACGTCTCATTAGTTGGATTTATATAAAATAGATGTTATGAAATTTCTTAGAATAAGTAGGTGTTGCCTTAGTTGGTCTTTGATAAGAATTAAATCTGAAGACAGCTGTGCACGGTGTCAATGTGTGTGTCTCAGTTTGTGTGATGTGTATCTGTGTGTGTATGCGTTGTCACTTGTTGCTCCGGAGTCGGTGTCGGGTTCGTGAACTGTCGCTCTTACAGTAGGAAATTACGGCCTGTTTGTACGATCCTTCTCTGAGCTCACTCGTAATAAAGGACGATCTACCAACAGCAGGTAGTCATGTTATCTGATGTTTTTTTTTCTGTACGTGCCTCGTCCCTCTCCCCTAGTACATATTAATGATATGCTTACGAGACGTGTATTTTAATTACTTTGTCCGGAGCTTATCCTATATCAACTATAATGCCTTATAAGATGACACGAGCGAGAAACTAATTTGCCGATGGTTATTAATCTCTCTAGACATCGGAAGGTCCGCGTTTTGAAAGTTGAAAGTTGTTAAAATCAAACAGTGCACATATTGTAAACAATCTTGATGTTTTTTCGCCGATATATTATAATGGCCACAATGTGGATGTTGCATCTACAGTTTGTGTAGATTGGTGCTATCCTTGTCTCAATGCCTATGTGTCATATCTTTATTCTATTTCTAAATCAGACGTTTTATTTTAATGGCTGGGTAAAATAACTTCCGTTGGATTCTGATCACTAACTGCTATAGTAACAAATGATCTGCTATACATTAAAAAAACTGATCACAACACGGTGTGAGAGACTTACTATTAAGTTACTGCCATTTATATAAAACCAAGGCTGTTAATAAAGTTTGGAATGAAAATTTTCGTCGTGGTACCTAAGTGTGATAAGTGCGTACCACATGCTGCGTTCACTTTGTTTGGATTCGAACTGGTTACCTGAGTTTTGGGAACGGTGCAGTTAATCGTGGTCCATGAGGGGTGTTTCGCTGGCACACATTTGCAATAAGCCAAATTGCAGACGCCGCTCTCGTCGGCATACGCGGACACGGCCACCAATAGTACGACCAACAGCGCGGAGATAGACGACATTCTGCCGCGCTGCAGCGCGACCACCGCGCTCACCGAGGGTCATGCACGGACTGCGACTTGCGAGAGCGCCCGGACTACACACGCGGTGGCGCTACTGAATACACCCGCTCCATAGTCATGCACCTCTATTAATACTCGTCTCAATTATATCGACATCGATGATTCGCTTTTCATTAGTAACATTCGCCTGATTTTTTGATAATCACCATCCACACGATTTATTCATTATTACACTCTAATAAATTTTAAAGCAATTACGTCAATTATCATTCATCTTGTTTTTGACGCTACATTTAATTTTAGACTAGATCCTTGGCTGAAATTAAAAGTATGTTATAAACAAACCGTTGGTTACATGGTATATTTGAAAAGTTTTTTAATTAAATAAATATTGTTTTAAAATACAATTTTTTATTCGAAGAAATTTATAAATAAAAGTTTTGAAATATCAATTATCGAATCCAGTCCAGCATCTAAATATCGATAACTGAATGAATCATCAGCAAGGACAACACTAGCTCATCTTCGGCTTTGTCTGATTCTTTCATACGTGTCTGAACTAGTGACGGCGGCTACGAAAGCGGCCCAAACTTAATTAGACGTTTTATATCTAGCTCCTACTAAATTAATTATATCCGTTTTACTACAATTATTTTCTGCCGTAGATAAAGAAAATTTCAACATGCAATAAATAAACGAATTCATTTACAAATAGCTCGCAAATATTACTATAAAAAGACAGAAAATGATTTTTTTGTTAAACTTGTGCATCTATTGTTTTTTTTTATTTCGTAACTGTTGTTTAAGATAAATATATGTGGTTAAAATTAACTTCATGAGTTGCGGAATATCAGTTACACGGATTCGCGATTATTCGGCCTACGGACTAATTATATGTAATATCTAAAACTTACAAGTCTGTTAGATGCAAGCATGGACGTCTCGGAACTTGCTTTAAAGGGCCCGCGCCCGCGCAATCGCTACCCTGCGAGTTTCGTTATTGTTATTATGTAGTCGTAATCAGTCAGCAATCGTTACTCCGCTTTGACTTGCATGTTACATCCACTTACAACTAACTTAAGCTTTGACATTTTTTAATATATAATGTGTATGTATATGTAATCTAAAAAAAATGTATCCTTTTATTATTTATCAATAAACATTGATAAGATCCAAGATTTTCGCGAGTCATTTAAATAAAACTAATATATTTCGGATTTACTACGCGA
>DVQP01000722.1:0-19883 GCA_018231745.1 Danaus eresimus
TTATATATATATATATATGTGTGCTAAATATAAAAATATAGCTATTTTATAAAAATTACAATAGCCATCAGAGCAGTTTAAAAGTTACTCTCAGGTCGACGACGAAATTAAACGGAAGTAATTAAATAATTGCGGTTTATATCGGGACCATGAAGATTAAAAAAAAATTAAATACTATGGAGCATTTTTATTTCGCATATAATCCAAATTCTTAAAATAATAATAATAAAACAACGCTAAAATTTATTTAATTTATTGCTATAAATGGTACAATAGCCTTAAAGAAAATAAATACTAATAATAATATACGAAAAAGGAATGATGAAAGTTCTGAAATACAGTATTTACAGAGGAATGTGTCTTTACGTGAAAGCTAATTAGTTAAATATTTCAAGAAGTTTACACGTGAATGGTGAAAAGTTACAAATGTCTTTTAGTTTTAATACTGTTCAAACATAGTTTTAACAATTTCACTGTAATATCTTATTATCTACAGGCCATCATTATTATAATCTTTTATAATTTATAAATTGTGCTAGACTAACAAATGAGTATAAGTATTTATAATGCGTTTTATATTGCATTATATATTACCTAAAGGTTAATACTTTGAGCTTTGGGTGTACGTGCGTCAGACGTATGCAAGTCCTAAAGGTCACTCGACTTTAAAAGTAATAATTTAACTCTTAAATAATAAAACATGTCTTTTGTAAAAAAATGTCTCGTTTCAGACTGGGTTAACTTATACTCTTGTAAGATATAAATAGAATATGAATAAAACACCTAGCCGAAACTAAAATAATGTATGAGGTATATAATGAATTTTTATTCGCAAATTAATTACTTCAGCTACACCTTTTACCATATTGTTTATTACCAAACATGTTTAATACTGAATATAAGAAAAAAGTAATACAAAAAAATATTACATGAATTCGCCGATTATAGAGTGTCTTTTGGAAAATTGATGTTTCGTTAGATGTTAGTATCAAAACAGAACTTCAAATCTAACATCTCAATAACTGGAGTAATTATCAAAAAACATCAAGTAGCTTGTCACTTGCAAATAGCAATCCATTTGTCATCTTGACATTTCTGGCAGTCGACTCTGCAACACCAGTGGAAGGTGCAATTGCAGGGTTTGATGCTGGACTTTCTTATTAAATCGTGACCTCTACCGCAACAGAGCAAATCACACGAGCCCGTCCGCGACGTTCTCCCAATACGACAGATTCTTCCTGATGTACCTGCGGAATCCATCTTAGGATCTGCTTCACAGAAACTTGGGGATCTGAGAAAGATATTTTTTAACTAATATAAAAACAAGTAAATGAAGGGAATGTTTAAGATAATTAAATATTTTTTTTTTTAAATTAAGACAAATAGGTTGCTTATTTAGTCTTTTACACATACTTCTCCAAGAAGACTAGGCTTGTTTTCGGTGCTGGTCTAGCACGACTTCGCCTTCTACCACGAGGACGCCCACGAAGTACTGAAGGGCTGCTGTTTAACTCTTCTTGCGCCACTACTAATGCCTGTAATGATGTCATTATTATTTGTATATCTACTAAATATTTAAATAACTAAGCAAAGTATTAAAAAAAAACAAGGAAAATATCACCTATTTTTTTTCGACTCCTATAAAACAATACGTTGAAAACAATTTGTGAAATACGACGAACAAAAATGTATATCAAACGGACCTTACGATACTCTCGTTTAATTGTGGACGCTACGATTCTGAAGTCGGGCGTGGTCCTCCAGCACGTCCTTAATTGACAGCTCCCAGACAGCCCGTGACACTTACATCGTACCTCCATATGAGATGAGAGTATCTGCGAATAAATATTCTTATGTTTCTGCCGTTTATAATTAATAGCTGTATTTTTATTTATTGTGATTAAAATAGCTAAGAATTTTTTGTCTCAATTATCCACAGTTGGTATCAAATTTAATTAATGTTGTTAACGTAACCAGTGATATCAATTAACTGTTAGGCTTTACCGTTACGAACAAAATATAAATTTTTAATCGGTCCATAAAAAGAGTTACATGTATTTTCTATTCATACAAATTCTTGCAGTATCCACATACGTGACCGCATCTTTGGTACAATTACGCGATTAAGCCACCCACCTCTAGTTCATAACATTTACATAATTAAACGCCTCAATGCAATCACGCTGACGTCTTAATTTCGCGAACGCCGCCGGCGGAACAATTTCCCAAATTGAGTCGGAGCAAAAATTCAAATAAATCGGCGTCCCGGACCGCCTTTCGATCCTGCGGGCCTTAATAACGTAGCATTAAGAGCGTTCGCGATAGAATTCGCCACCCAAGACGTTTGTAATACGTCGTAATGAAGCCGGAATATTAAAAATGGCCCCAAACCGCTTATTATGTTCTCACCTCGGCGGGCGGTTCGTGAAATACGGCGGTCTAATACGAGCCCCGAAGCGACCCAGGCCCGGAACAGACAAAACACTTAATTCTACAGATTTTATGTTGCTGTTTCACCTATCAAATGCAAGTGGACCGTGACTTAAACGATGTGACACCAAATTAAGAATATTGTTTTTATAATTATGGCTCTAGCAAATACAACCTACTTTAAAATTAATAGGCGTATTCAATGTCTACATATATGATCTCTAAGATTTAACAAATTCTGAGACAGCGATTCCTTACTAAATTTAATCCTTCATTATTTCTTAAACTAGAAAAAATAAAGGTTTGGTTACAGAAAACAATATTAATATTATTTTCGAGCAAAATTCATGTTGCAAGCCTTTACGCATTAACACATTCTGAAGCTGAATATTTATCATAACAGTAGCAAAAACTAGACACGTAATGACAGGTTGAACCTAACCTATCATTATAAAGATAACTACAATTAAAATATCTTTACTGTGTAATTTAGTCCGTTCATAAACAACGGAGTAAAGGTGACTTTGTCTAGAGGTTAGCATTATCATAAATTTATCATTATTTATGTCCTTAAGCTTCCGAAATGGAAAAATCCATAATGGAATCTGTTACTTATATTATAAAGACTATCGGGATTAATGTATTTATGGAAAGATGTATGTTACTCTTTCAAACCAAAATCAGTGATTAGTCTTAAAAAGAAAGAATAATATTACGGTACCTAAACATCGATATAAAGAAAAGGTTGCTCAGACAAGCCTTGAAATATATTTTGTATGAGCATTTTTACATAGAGCAAAGGTAGAGTTGCCGGTTGGTAGGCAACTTTTTTAAGGAACATGTTTTTAAGTTTTTAACGCCTGCAAAAATAAGTTTTTATTAAATTAAATAGTTAATATTTATTTAAAAGATAAACTCGATAATCTTGTTCTAACCATTAAATATTATACATTGGTAATAAGTTTTATACTTCAGAAATACATACATATATATGTATTAATGACATACATATTATTATTATATCCAGTAAAACCAGTGCAATAAATAATTATTTGTTCTGGTCATTAAAGCACACTTATCAGTGTTTTAATCGAAATGTAGTAAATAAAACTACTTCGAAGGCCGGAGTTAGAGATAAACGTTGCAACTACACCCATATAAGAGCGGCCATTACTCGGTCTCAGCGAGTCGTACAAATATCTAAAGCTTTTATGTTTAATGTAAAATGTTAAATAATTTATCGAGAATCTCGACTTAATCTGCAAGACGATTAGCGGAGTGACTAACGTGGATCGCCTTAAGACCGCGACTAATCCGATCAAATTAAGTATTGGTATAACCGCACACGACGTCTGTAAAGAGAAATGCTTACTAGGATTTTATATGTTAAAAAGAAAATAAAAAAAAGAAACCTAAGGACTTTAGTATAAATTAATCTGAGACTTCAAATGTAATGTATGATAAAGTAATTAGGTTCTGAAAGGAGTGATTTCAGTTCGCTATTACCACAATCGTGGCAAGACGTCCTAATTGACACTTACAAGTATATCGCATTACAGAAGTCGTATAAAACTGTGCCGAGGTTGCCTAACAGTTACGAAACATAAACAATTTTATATATGTTTCTCATTAAATTACTTGATTTATTATTTTTATCACGGAATGCGAAAACTACAGGCTAAACCATTGATGCTCTTAGATTTTTTGATTTTCTTGCCCTTTAAAATGTAATAAAAATCCATACAAGAATTTTAAGCTAAAGATGGATTATGAATGTGTCCAAATAACGTTGCAACACTTCGAATTAATAATAATCGTTGTTGGAATAAGTCGAGTAATCTTGAATTATTTTTATAATAATAATACTTTTGTTTCAAAATTATTGCTGATAAGGCATTTTTTTAATATCTTTTACATTAACATCTTAACTTCAAGATTCCATATCACAACAAACCTGCTATGTATCAGAAGTAGCATAAACACGGAGTCATCTACATCTAAAATATTAACTTATTGAATAGATTTTTTGTAACATAATTATCACCTCGGCTCTCTAATGTGGTACCTAATTTCTTATGTGGGTTGAGACGAAGGCTTTTATGACTAAGAGTTATGTTACACCGTCATGAATATTTTGTAATAATTATTTTATTTTATTCTCGTCCCCTTATTATTTACAATTAGTTTTTTCATGTGAAATCTTTAATTTGTTATAGTATATATTTTTTAAATAGAACCATAGTGTTTAACGTAACATACAACTTATTTCCAATAAAATTATAGGCTTCAATATTATTTAATAAAACATAGAACTGAAGATAGTTTTTACTTATTAATAAAAAGATGCTTTTAAATTTTTATTCTTATTTATTAATATGATAACATAATTTACCTCAGATACTTTTTATTATATACATAGGTTCTTTAAAGGAAAATGGTAAAATGTAAAATTGCATTACAAAAACTAATTGTAATTATTTATTTTTATAAGAATTTAGAATGAATTTCAATAACTTTTTTAATATCACATAACATAATAAAAAATAAACAATCCTGATCCGCTTTAGTATTTGGTGCGGTGTGAGCGTCGGCATCTCGATATTAATAAAAATATCATCGGAGGTTATTATAAGAGAGCGTGTCTAACAGAGATCTCACTGGGAGGCTGTTAATTATGTAGCAACAAAACAAAATGTAAAATGCCGCTCGAACAATCAAATGTGGGGTCCGGGACCACCGACCAAGATGGGTCAATTTTCCACTATGTGTTACCCTTATAATGTCTATTTCAGGCCATTCATAAGCCAGTGCATTATTTACACTGCCATTATACTTACATATATATTAAATGGCACATTGAGAAGATTAGCGATTTTATTACATTCATTGTTAGTTACAAGTTTACAACTAAGAATAACAGCTGCGCGGGATTATGGAGGCTGTTAGAATATCATAATATTAACATTAATTTATAACCAATAAATTGAAAATGTGTCGTCAGGAGTAGCGGTCGTTATGTTCCTGGTTTACTAAATACGAAAGCACAAATTCCAACAAAATAAAAGACATAAGTTATCATTTAATATCAGCCATATTTCAGTATATTCACCCAAAGTCCATAAAATACAGCAACTTTGTTACTCAATCATTAGTTTTGACGTGGTTTTATAGCAAGGCTCGTAAAACGTCGAATTAAAACACATGTTAATAGTGAATTATGAGTGATCTAATAAACCAGACGGGGTTCACCTAAAATGATAAAACATGATTTTATTATCATTGGATTATGTTCGTGACTGGACCATATAGGTCGTATATGAAGAATTTACAATATATGGCGCGATTTTTTATTTAAGCGTCATTAAGAAAACTTGAGGTTATGAATTCAAGAGTAAATAGTATCAGCTTTTAAAAATTTTTAACGAATTCCATAATAATATTTATATGTCATAATTACAGAAACAGATAAACAAACATTTTGATTTGATATTTGTATGTTTATATAAACTATAAAACGGTCAATTCAAACATTTTAATGTGCGTCCAACTAATCTGTCATTTTCTAATTGAATGTATTAAAACTGTTAATTTGTTGCTTGCAGAGACCTTCCTGACGGCTGATAATCCCACTTTATAGAGGAAATTTGTTAGCAAACTTTAAAGCCTTTGTTTATTAAAGCATAGATATCTTTAATACCTTATTTATGGACATAATTCCATGTATTGAAATATGTTTACATTTACTCTAAATATGATACCTAGTATTTAAGCGTAACAGTTTAAGAAATAAACCTATTTTTAAATATAAACATGAATAACTATCAAATAACACGACCATAAATGTCACTCGTTTGTAGACAAGTTAATATGAAAAAGACACTCGATTCCACCCGTTTTAATTAACGTATTACAAATTAAACTATTTGTAACCGCTGTTTGTATTATAAAAAACCTTCCAAATGATACCGTAAATCCTAATAAGTACGAGACGTGGTATGCGACTAATGTCAGATTTTGTTACGGACAGATATATAATATTATTTGCCAAGTTTTGTAGATTCGATAACAACAGCTTGTTACCTTATTCAGTTGTATTACAGTTTATAATAGAGCATAGACGAATATTTAGAGGCAAATGTATTTTGGTAATGCTGTGTTTAATATCTCTTTGACATGTTTATTATTAGACGGAAGGCCTATTAAATTATTAGAAGTAATCCGCCACGGTAGGTCAAGTATTTTGGCTTAGTTGTCGCCCGTTGATGATCGCCGGTAGATTAGCGGCATGACAATAACAAATCAGTTCCTGACATATTTACGTGACAGACGCACTGTCATAACAGTTGGCATTTGATTATTAAATCTTTGTTTATTTTAAACATGTGTTGCTGTAAAATTGAACCCATTTAGAATTTAAATTGTCAAATTCGAAAGCTACTTGTAATTTAACTTTACGAATATCTCACCGTATATCTTGGAACATAATTTAGTTTCGGATAGAAAAAAAAGATTTCAATTCACACGAATCCACATCAAATTGAGATATCCTGTACAACTTAATATATAGCTGATATATTTATATCTAACGTTTTCTATTTACATAATATTTCTATAATGAAGCATCAATGGACCACCCAGTTGAATCATTATAATGCCCCGCCTACTATCCGCTCTTCAATTCAAACTAAATATGTGTTGTAACTTACTCCCGACACCTTTGTGGCCATTTAAACACCTTTAGGGCCATTTAAAGAACCCTAGGGACCGCTTTTATTGCATTTTGGATATAAGATTAATGAAAGACTCTTATGTATTCAATTCATTTGTGTCAAATTGGACAAGCATAACGAGAAATTAGTTTACTAGTTGGTCAATTTTTTTATTGTATTATCTTTCGGTAATATTCGACAAAATTTTTTAAAGGAACATATTTACATGCCCATGATATACATATGTGGTATCTAAATTCGGTCATAAATGCATCATTTTAGGATGGAAGTACTTTAGATAAGTTGATTTTATTTATGTGGAGTATGTCGAAGTGAAAGAATATTCTCCCAAGACCCGTTCCATTAATTAGGGTAATCTACAGCACATCACGAGACTCATTAAACATTCACCCTCCGATCAAACTGAGAATATGCAGTGATGCATCTAATAGCGAAATTGAAGAGCTATCTTATACTAGTGGTGTCAATTTACTCTTTGTTGTTCCTACGCCTGATGACATCAAAGGATCTTTCAGATTACCTTTAATTTTCATGTTAATTACATCATGAGTTTGAGGGCAATGATGTCGAGCTGAATATTTGATAAGACAATATGAAGAAGAGTTATTTTGTTTTCGTACATTTCAATACATATATATATAAACATTAATAATCGTGTTAAGAGAATCGGAAGGTATAATACAACTCACCGATCTGCCTGCGTTGTTATTATGAACATTGATCTTTGATTGCAGATCGTCAACTTGTTCGCGAACGTCTAGAAATTTCTTGGAGAAGTCGATCCCGAAGGCCAGGTTATGGGAACAGCCACTCCACTCCCATTTGTTCACCCGGGCTCTGCCTCTCTCGTGAGTGGTGCGGTATCCCAGGGGGTCGCAGCCACAGGATATGAGGCGTCCTTGGGCGCATGCGCGTGCCACAGAGTGTGCCACCCCTGCCGCGGTCAGAGCGTACAGAAAAGCAGCTTCACGAAAACCTATGGTTCAAATAATTTACACTTTTAATTGTTCATCTATATATATACTTAATAATAGGAAAAATTGTACTAAAAGTGAATTTACAGATTTTTCTAGCCCGCAACTGAAATCACATTTCGTAAATAAAAGAAAAGGTGCATAATCATTATGTAGTATTTCAATAGTTACACTAATAGTTATGTAGCGGGGAGACCGAGTTATAAATTTAAAATTATCGCAAAGAAACCAACATGTATAAGACTTTAGTACTTAACATATTAAAACCATGATTTTATGCATGTTTTTTAAAAAAATGTTTTATATGCTCAGGAATGGCAAACAAAACTGTTTAGCTAATAATTTTTATTATAAAGCTCCTAATTTATATTTTGAAAGTAGGCGTTGAAATTTCTCCATACACTAAAATACATACGTAACGCAACTTATTCTTAAAGAATTTTAATTCTGACGTACCTAATATCTCAAAAATTTATCGGATTTTATGAAGAATGCTTTCTCGTTCACCGCCGTATGAAACGCGGACGTGAGATTCTCATTTATCTATTTTATTGCAATAAATTAAATAGGACCATTCGAGATGCGAAGATAAGCTATTGGCCATACAATGTAATCTTTTAGCCATAAAGATTGCGATTTGCATACGAGTTAGGGCTGATCCAGCCGGTGCTTAGCTAATTGTGAACGGTTGTAAGCCTCTCGGCTTAATAATGTGCTATTCCTGCTATTTCATTGTGCTCTATTGAATGGGTTTAATGCGATTTTAAGAGCTGGTCGATTAATGGGCAATTATTGCGTTACCGAGCGGCCACATCGATATTGAACGTTGTAATGTTTATTGATTTTGCTTCGAAGATAGATATTGGAATTCAAATTGATATACGAAACTCTAAATTGTTGGCATGAGATTATTGCGTTGGAATTTTATCAGAATTTATATATTTTTAAAAACAAAATGTGCAACAAAAATAATTGGCGTGAGCATGTTATAATCGTTTATAAAATTGATGTATTTCAACAAAGTATATTGTTTGTTAGTGAGTAACGTTACGGCTAATCTAATAAGTTGAATTAAACTCTATCCAATTACTTCAATTATGCCAAGTGATTAATTGGTTTTTGTTATCTTTGGATTACCGACGGCGAAGCCAATTGTGATATACCGATTGTTATGGATGTTTAGATAAAATGAACGTAACATGTAGAATGTAGATATGCGTAAGTGATTAATTTGTTTAGAACTAATATGCTAAGCAAAAGTATTCAAACTAGTAACCTATTTACTCAATTAAAATGTAGATAATAGGCACGTTCATATAATATATATTTTAATTTAGTCATTAGGTAAATTTGTAGATATTTTTAATGAAAATGTAAACAATTTACAACAGTACTGAAACATGCGGGTTTTTGAGTTAACATGTTCCTTATATAAGTAAAACGATAAGCTGTAAAAATTAATTAACATTTAAAAGTCTTCAAAGAACAGCATTATCTTCAAAGAAGTAAAGATAGTGCTGTAAAGAAATAAATTAATTTTATTTTACGAAGAAAAATTACACTAAATGCCGTAAAATAGTCACATGCAGTTTATTATTCAAAGTGTGTTAGTATTCAAAGTGTGTTATAAGGTGATGCTTTTGTTATATACCTACTAATTATAAATAAATCATTATGGTAGTGAAACATCGTTAGCCAGATGAATTACGGAGCCTCAGAAGTTTAAAGGCCGCATTCATTATTATAACCTTTATTACAGAGAATAATATAATTATTTGTACGCCTATGTCCTTATATAAATGTCCTTTATATTGACATCCTAAAATAATAAATTTATAAAAGATATATAAAGTATAAATTATAATGATTTTTTGTATCATATGCTAAGAAAATCATACAGACATAAAAGCTTTTACTGTATAATATTAAAAGTGTAAAAAAGACAAACAAAATCAATGATCACACATCACACATGAATATATAAAGAACGGGAGTATAAGAAAAGGTCGCATCTGCGAAGGATTATCGAATGCACATATCGTAATTTAAAATTGTACACTATCAACCTAAATCGAAGCACTTTGTATGTTACGGTACTACGGTACTACTAACCAAATAGGGAGTTTTTATTGTTTATTTATAAAGCTTTTTTCAACATTGACAAATTTATATTTGTCGATCCAGAGAGACGCGATACAGTCGATAGGTAACGATTTATAGTTCCTCACTGAATCTCATGATAAGTGAACGTCGACTTGGTTTAAACGTGTCTTATGTTCAAATGTGTTTTTATATATTTTATTTATAGCTCGTCAACAATTTTTTGTTAATAAGTAAATTTATGTATATTTGTATCGTGTATAATTTTAATATGTTTTTGATTTTAAAATGCAATCTTTGTTTGCACTTTCTAGTTTTAAATATGGTTTATATTCTTTTTATCAAACTCATTCATAATGAGATTATTCCAATTCAATGGCCGGTCTTTAAACGATCGCTCTGCGCTTCAAACGGGTGACAAATTTTAAAATTTTCCCTTACACTTGTATGTCTTTGTTTTTTACAGTGTCTGAATAATGCATGACATGTAATTATTTCGATAAAACTCTCTGAAAAAGGTATGTTGATTAACAAGACAAGGAGTATTTGCAATTAAAATTTACCTCTTGTATAATTTATGTGTGTAAATAAGAGTTTTATCGTGTTCAGGTGTAATTCCTGTTCGTGTAGGATTTACTATTCGATATATTTCATTTGTCTCTTATAATTAGGGAGTTATGGGACAGAACGTTAATAAAAAGCAAGACTGTCCATCACTGGGACAGGTGATCTAAACGATTTCAGTGCCACTTTGATTCCTCGAATCGCGGATTAAACTGGCAAATCACCATTCGGGCCATATACGGCGAATCGGCGCCGTACGGCAAAAAAAATTCACAGCGCTCCTAAGTAAATACAAATTTTAATTATCATATTGAACGTTTTATTTTCATCTCTGTTCTTTATTTAAAAATGTACGCTCGAATGGACATTTATTTAAATAAATGCGCATATTGATAAGTTTTTCCGATAGGCACGGCGGTGGTCGACTTTTTCCGTGTTGTATAACATGGTATTTGAGACTTGCGCTTGCTCACGTCTCTGTAATTTACGATTCTGCACTTTGTTAAGATATTTTTTCGTGAATATTCTCGCTTACAGCCCAATAGGATATCAATCTGGTGCCAAAAATTTATGAATACACATGGATTTCTCCAGAATATTCACTGTATATGGCGACCGTTTGTAGTAAACTTAATACACATTATTAAGACCTCCCTCGTGGTTCGTTTTGTTCTTCAAGATCGTTAAAGGTGCGTGAGTCGAATGGTAATAAAATTATTAATATAAATGAATTTGTTGCTATAAAATTTTATTGGATACTTAATTGCATGCAGATAAGTTCGGAAATCTTATTTCAGTTAAATTATGAAATCAAAATGCTTATTAATTGCAATTATATTTATTTTTAATAGCTGTACTGTACTGCTGTAAAACATAAAATGGAAGGATCCAGAAACGAGCAG
Source organism: Danaus eresimus (assembly GCA_018231745.1). Classification (NCBI taxonomy): domain Eukaryota; kingdom Metazoa; phylum Arthropoda; class Insecta; order Lepidoptera; family Nymphalidae; genus Danaus; species Danaus eresimus. Next base: position 11,701 of record DVQP01000722.1, read on the forward strand.
GCAAAAGATAATGAAATTACAATACTTAAGAAATCTGAAGATACCTAAGAATTGCCATTTAGAAATTCTAATACCATTTAAAACAAGCATGGGTCTAAACGAGTTGCAGATTATTTAATCATTTTTGGCAAAAAAAAGTCTTTAGGTCAAAACATCCATTAATTAGGAATTAAGTTGAGAAGGTTTTTGCCCAATTAAGGCTTGTACGAGGTTGGGCGTTGCGAATTGCTAATTACCGCGACGATGACCAGCCACGCTTGCAGGTCGTTAGATACTACATTTTCATACTTTTGCTCTCAAGCACCTCGATGAATGTGAATATAATAATTTTGGTTACAATAATTGTTTGTCGCACTTTAGAATGAGAATATTTTGCATTAGTACTTTTTATACAGGAGGTGCTTACTGTAGAAACAACCATAAAATTACAATTTAATAAAAAAATTAACAAAATTGTTATAGATGAAACTTAAAATGACGTATTTAATCTTACATAGTCTTAAAACAGTCTTAACAAAATTCTAGAAACCTCAGATTACTCTTCAATCTCTTATCCATTAACTTTTTTACAAGTCAAGCCTATCAATAGCCCTTCATTATTCTGCAAACTCACTGTTCTCAACTTAATTAACCCCTTAAAACTGTATTATAATCCTCAAGGGAACAAAGAGACATCTATTCGACAAAAAATCCACTTCACGTCACGTCCTAACATTGAAATACTTTGGACAAATTCATATTTTTATGGGACCTTTTGTGTTTTTTCTCACAGTTGAGAGTCATCTGAAGGAGCACGATTCGGTAACACACTTTGAGATGTTATCATAGACATTAGAAGGGTAGGCTTCATCGGAGTGACACATTTTGACACGTCCCATTCTTATTGTAATTTAAATCTGTTGTTTTAGGACATCGATAACACTACCTCTTAAACGTAATCCTATTTTAGATCATCGTTTTAAATGCTTAAGACAGAGCGAAGGCGTACACAATAAGTGGTTTCGTATAATAAAGATGTTACATTGCTTGAAAATATTCCCACGACAAACCGACAGATAACGTCTTATAGCGACTCATCTCAGTTTTTGCAGCATCATAATAATACTTTATTGTCGCCACTTCGTCACCTGTTGACATGTGGTTGATATAAAATGCCAATAAATGTCACTTTTTTATGAGACATTCGCATCGCGTATTCAGGTCACGTGCGCTTGCGCCGCCGTCAGATTTGTATCGACGCTCACTAAGTTGCCACCCTGGGTCTTGTTGTGCGCCATTCTCTCATGTCATATTCGTCTGGTATTCAAGTCGTAATCTCACATCCATCAGCGACTATTAACGCCTGTGGATAACTTTTTCCTACAATTGCCTCATTAGCTTTACAAAGATCATTAAATCCTTACATTATATTGGACGTATTGTGCTAGCATGACATACAACAAGGTCTCTCTCTAACAATGTGTGGAAGATCTCGAGGAAGCGGAACCAATTCCGCTTTCTATTCTAAATATCACGCATCTTCTTTCATCGACGTATCACATCTTAAAAAAAAGTCCAATACTCATTATAGTCTTTCTTCGTAGATCATCGATCGCCATTATCCTATTTAAAATCAACTCTCGATTTTCCTTAACAAAAAAATCTCCAATTTCTTCCCTCGTTCAATTCATGTCTTAACAATGGACAAGTCAAGAAAGATGTTTAACTATTTAGATACGCTATTTTTTTATAATTTTCAATTTAAGAGGAATGGCCGGAAGGTGTTGTTACGGATTATTAGTAGTGCTAATAGTACACAATGTAGGGTACAATGGTCTTTCAACTAATTTAAGCATAACACTTGTGAAATTATATCTTAAACAAAACATTTGCTAAGTAAAATCATAAGGAAATTTAAAATTTATTTTTTTATATAATCTCAATATTCCAGTTTGTACATGTAAAAAGATACAAAGGAAATGGATTTAGTTCTGATAATACCAGGTTAAATATTAATTGGTTAGCAAGCTTCGAGCCGCAGGGAACGATTGGTTTGGTCGTCGGACCCACACATAGCGTGAAATCGCGGACTCAGAAGCGGACCCACCTGGCCAAGAATTGTCTTATTATTTGTTGTCTCCCATCATCCATGCTCGTAAATTTCCGCGTCAACGTGTGCGATGATTGTGGAAAAAAATGAGATCAACAAAGCCTTTTCACACCCAGAGATATAGACATAAAGACTTACGACCATCAGTTAATACCGCAGGAACATAATACGCTCCGTCCGGAGGGTCTTAATATGCGTGTATAATTTTTCGTCGTAATAAATTCGGATTGTAATGGCCGATCGCGATTGGTTTGAAAATTTAGTTGCGTTTATTTTAATAAAATTTTCTTATGGTACTAAGCTTTAAGACTGGTTTGGCGTTATGTTGTTGATTGCTGCCACCTACGTTTTCTCGATGCCTACAAAGTCATTGGCGGCCCATTTGCGACAGAGGTTCATAAATAAATAAGTATCTTTATTGTCGTTTTGAAGTTTTTATTACAGTGAATAATTAAACAATCGGAACCCAGTGAATTTATTTAAGAGTCGAAGTAATATGGTTGTGAATTTGTGTCTGAAATGTGAGCTTTAATGTTTTTTTTATTCATATGACATCTGATTTACAAAATATGTAAAAGCATGTTTAATAATTCTACTAACCTCTTTTCATTATAGCACTATTATGTGGATTAGTGCTTCTGGTCAAAAGGCTGGAGCAGTTCCAGCGATGCCATCGAAATTGATGTTGACATTCTTTAACCGCCATTTGTAGACCTTCCAAAGCAATAGCAGCTGTATCTGGAGAGCCGTGACACACGGATCTTTGTTCTCTGGTCAGCCCTCCGATAAGACGGCAAGTGAGTGTAGAACTGAGTTTAAGTTGATGAGGAAGAATGTTGTCTTTAGAACTGAAAAAAATATATATTATATGTAGTTATAAATATAAGTTAAATATATTTTGAAACAAAAAAAAAAAATTCACATCGTAAAATGTTTTAATATTTTTTTGTGTTTTCCTTTTAGTTAAAATAGGTTAAAAAACTAATTAAAAAATATATTAAATTCATATAATGAATTAAATATATATTTTTAATTCTACATAACTTATATACTGTGCCGTTTTATATCCATATTAATAATTAGTAGTTTTCCAATAAAATATTCAAAATTGCTGGCAGGTCCTCCGTTAATTTTGACATCTTATAATCTATTAGTTGTCAATTTAAGTTGAAGACGATGAAAGCAAATGAAACTTTTATTGATAATTTTATAAAAATATAATTTTATTTCAATTTAGAATGTAAGTTTCTGTAAATGATTCCTATAAAATGTTGTTATAATTGAATTATATTAACGAACTATATCACGCGGTCCTAAAATATTTTGTTAATGAAACCATTTGTAGTCGCTCCTGGGTTGGGAGGAATATTCTTAAGTATGTCACGTAGGAATTATTTAAAGGATTTTAATTATTATTTTTGGCCTCTGGTTTTCGATATTGGAGTGGAATGCTATAGAATTCCTGTTAAATATTTTGTTTTCATTAAAATGATCTTATGAGTAACAGTTATATATGTACGGAGAGGTTCCATACCATTTATTGATGTGATAAATAATATAAAAAGTAACAAACATTTCTCGCTTTCTTAACTAATTACGTTTAGGAACATTTTCTTCATAAAAATATTGCTTAAAAAGTTTTTTTTTAAAAGCATCTATAGTTGTGAGCTAAGCCAAACATAAATATTATTTCGTTATCTTAAAATTGTTTATTGTTTAAATAGATGACGTCGTGACAGTTTATGTCACGTCCGCACTTGGACGGTGTCAGCTGTGACAGATGACCTGATGACAGAGACAGCACGTGATTCGACACTCGGGCAATTTAAGATAAAAAGTGAACAAAATATAAAACACTTTAAGATCCATTCAGGCTCGTGGTCTTATAAAATTTCTCTTTGCTCTAAATATGGCGTAATATTTAAGCTACGTTTGAAACCTTATCTAAAAGAATGCTTTCTTAACTCGTTGACAGACGGACGTCAAGGATATATTTTTAAACACGAGTTTGTTTGACGTACTGATTCTATTTAAAAGGGTTATAATGCGTGTATTGAAGTTTGTTATAGTTTAAGGTGTTTACACGTCTATTTAACTTCCGAGAAGTTCTGTTATCAGTCAATTGTACTTTTGAAAATATAACTGTATTAATGAAGGTTCCATACAATTACTTTATTTTAAAGTTATAAAATTTAACGTCAAAATTCAAATGCACTGTTATAAAAATTATAATGTTTGAAATATTTTAACGTGCAATCAATGGCAGGACTTGTAACAAAAATGCAATCAATGACATGACATAGCAAACATTATATGTATGTAACGTATGTCTATTGCCCGTTTTCACGATTCAACTGAGGATCACTAAAACCAAAGTTAAACACTGTTTTCCGTCTTTACACAACTTGTACTACACTTTCCCACGGCAAGAGAATGCCGGTGTCATTAAAGGTTGAAGAACAACCAGCTAAATGATCTTAATAATACGCACTCGCCATAATCATTGTATCATTTCTGCATCGTATTTTCATTATTTAACACTTTCCCGTAATACAACTGTTTATTTTACATTCTATATACTTAGAGCGATTCATAATTTTATTTTATTTTCTTTTTCTTTCTTACTATTGTTCGTTCATTAGACATAACTCAAAACTTATAAAATATGAATATTAGTAGGGGTACAACTGTTTAATGTACATTTATATGGCTGTTTTTCCCTTTCTTTGTAATCAATCAAATTTATCTTATATCGGTTCTAATTGAATATAGGTAATTAGCGTTTAACAGAACCGAGTACAAAGAAATCTAGAAATAATGACGCGGATGAAAAGTCAGTAAACATCATTTACTATACATACATCAGTTAATATATAATAAGTAAAACAAACATTTGTAGCTTAGAGAAACGATATGACAGTAACGTAAATGGTTGTAAAATATTTAACATTTCTCTTGTCTAAAAGCCCTGAAGTTTCGAGATTAGTATTTTTTACTGATCTATAAGAGAATTAACCGATGCGTTCAACAGCTTTTTCCAACGAGTCGTTAAACTCTGTGATCCAATTAAAACTCCTGCCTGAGCTTAATATAATTGCTATGAAAATTCCTACCGTCGAGATAAAAACAATAATTTCGTGCTTTAAGACCAAGCCAGTAAAAAAATAATAAATCTGATGTCGGAGCTGGACTGATGAAATGCTACGATAGTCATTCAGAAAGGTTATTTCAATACAAATTACAGCTACTTGCTTTGCTTCTCTCTGCGTGCCGACAATTCTGCAAATACTTTTCTCTACACCAATCCGCGGATGCATAAAGACCTTATCCAAATTCTGGGACGCAAAAAGAACCTCTATTACATGTTTATTTTGAATGTTTTTACCTTAAAATGAAATAGCCTTAGGTCTTTTCGAATTTAAACATGGAACCTTCTGATTGAAATTCCATGTACCAGCAATGTAGCCATGCTTATATCTATTTGCTTGGTTTTATAATATACTTTGTAGGGAACATGTAGGTATTTTTAAAAGTGTTACCAATATATGCAATTAGTTGCTACGATAACATACTTTCTGTATCGATGTCTCAATAAATTAAAGAGATAAAGGGTATTTCATTAAGTGCAGACTTAAACAATTTGTACAATACTGTTGTATTCTTAAAAAGGTTTAAAAAACCTCCTTTATATTTATTGACAGTAACCTAAAATAATTGAAATCGATTTTTTATATAAATCGATTTTTGTTATAAAGGATTTCGTATTTGCATTTATACATATTTGATTTAGGGTACGATAATAGCAAAAATTACAATATTTGTTGCTTCGGACAGCTTTTAAGATTTTTAGCTAAAACTCTATGTCATCTCTTAATGCTGTTTTTTTTGTCGATTTGTGTTTTAAACCACTTTCATTTTCACAATCCGCCTTCTGATTGACTTCGACTACAATGTCGTATAAATTTTCAGCAACACGAACATAAGAATTTAAAATTGTATGAAAATATACAAAGATGTAAATCGACTATAAATCTAAAAATTATCTCATTTATTATAATACGAACATTTGTTTCCGTATATGGTATTAATTCTAAGCTATTTCTAAAACTTTTACATTAAAAAAAATATTATAGATAAATAAAATCTGTTAGAATATAATTTAGCTGATAAACGGCCCGCGTATTATCCGACCACGTGCAGTGGTATATAGTGTCTTATTTGTTTACTCAGTAGACCTCCTTAGTATCGGGTGGGCCGACAAATGATTGTCACCTTTTAAATTTGCATTCATTACCATGCGTTCTCATTATGCTGCCGTTATTCATTGGGCTGTATACTTAAGCGGTTTTCGCATTATAAATGACGTGATGTCTTAGTTTTGTATTCATTGCGACGCCTTATACTTCTGTCGTTTAACGATATTGTTATCAAATATAAATTCAGCATGCAACTTGCAACTTAATTCCCTTATAATAAGATTCAGTATTGGATAAATAAATGTTACTGTAACAGTTATAAGTCCGCTTACCTTGCGATTTTGAAGATAAGTATTAGCAAAAAATATATGGCAGCTAGATGCATGTGCATTCTGTGTTTTTCTCCAATAGCTACTCTCTGCTTTTTCATGTTGGTAACACTACATCCTTCAGATTCGGTTTCATTTTTAATCACTTAAACACGCGGTAATGTCTTTTACGAAATATTACTAAATCACTATTACTTATAAGTAGTATATTCGTAATTCTGGTTTGAGAACATGTTTTGGCATATTTACATATTGCAGTTCGTAAAAATATCACAGAGTCAATTAAAAAAGCGATACAGCTAGCGATTTCTATGGTTCGCTAATTGACGGTGAGGTCATATCGTTCGAAACTTTGATTCACTTTTCGCATTAGATGTTATAAAATGTTTGTTCAGTTTGACCGCCGGCGAGATGCCGTCGGCATGTCTGTAGAGCGTGTTAGGCTGGCGCGTTCGAACGCTTCAAACTCAAGGCGTGCTCTTTGCACCGCCCAGACGACGAGAAAAAGTTAGAGGGGCGTACGAGCGGCGACGGCTCCACCTACTCTCATTATCCTTGTTTACGCAATTATTCCTTGATATTTTGGCACAAATTGTTACTGTGATGAGGATCGGCGGCCGTGTGTACACAGAGAGCTCTCGTTTGACAGTGGCTGTTTGGACGCAAGCCCTGTCTATATAAAATGCCGCCCCACGCGTTTTATTCCCGTCCATGGGAAACGATATCCCGTTGTTATTGAATTTTAGATTTTAGATTGTTTTTTTGAATAAATGAGCTCTGGATTGTAGCAAGGAGACCTGCCTTTAAAACTTAAGCATTATGCCAGTCGGTGATTTACATATCATTATAATAATGGCTACATTTAGTCACTGAATAATTTATTATAACTGATTAATTATGTTTGTAAACATTTACTAACTGTTAGTTTTATGGTTATTATATTATGGAACTACCATAACATTATCTTTACAAATGTTTTAAGAGACCATCAAATAAATGGGATGATAAACATTTCAATTTCTTTTCTGTGAATTTCATTCAAATTTATATTATTAATCATTACATCGTTGACCAAATGTTGAAAGATAAGTCGCTGGATGATTGAGGGGGTCGCATTGATATTGACCCATGGACAAGGGTGAAAGGTGAAGGGTTCTTTACAAAGGGTCGACAGTCGTGTGCGCAAATATACGCAAATTACTATGTGGGCTTGTAATATAATATGCCCCATAACATTTTAAGTGTCCATAAAAAGTTGTAATTGATAATTGAGGGCATAATTATACGAATTAATTAGTAATTTTTTTCAGCATGTATTCACATTTTTCACAATAGTTGTTTATAAGAGAACAGGTTTCAATATTAATTACAAATCTTTTAATAGAAAATTTATTTTAAACTGATTTTGATTTACATAAAAAATTTACATAATTGATATAAATCGATCAAACTTACTTAAAGTCGAACACGTTTTAGTTAAACTACCAGCGAAAAGATATTCATAGACTTCTGTTTTTCTCAAGTTATAAAATGAGATTTAATTTTCAATTCCTATCTTTTACACTAATA